>JAJPUD010008840.1:0-45435 GCA_023553655.1 Myrmecobius fasciatus | reverse complement strand
TTTCTTTCTTTCTTTCTTTCTTTCTTTCTTTCTTTCTTTCTTTCTTTTTTTCTTTCTTTCTTTCTTTGTTTCTTTCTTTATCATTAGGCTCCCCTTATTTATTTACTTTTCTTTTTCTTTATTATTTATTATTACTATCTAAACTTTAATTGTGTGTGACACACTAGACATTATTCCATGGCATTGTAGACAAATAAATACTTATATAGTGTCTCCTATGTGCCAGGCAATGTGCTAAGTACTTTTGAAAATGTTATCTAATTTGATCCTTACAATAATCCTGCAAGGTAAATACTATTATTATTCCTACTTTACAATTGAAGAAATTGAGGCAAATATAACTTAAATAATTTGCCCAGGACCATGAAGCTGGTAGGTATTTGAGGTCAAATTTGAACTTGTCTCTAGCCCTAGCTCTCTATCCACAACACTATCAGAAGCTTGATAGAAAGAGTAATGAATTTAGAGTCAGGAAGAAGCATTTTAGAATCCTGCCTCGGATGCTTATTAACTATGTGGCATTGGGCAAGTCATTTTTCCTATTTGAACATCAGTTTTCTCATCTGTAAAATGGGGATAAAATGATGGTATGAGGACTTAATTCATCATGTTGCCAGATAATATACTATTCAAATTGTAAAGCCCTAAATAAATGTCAGTTTTTATTATAAATAGTATCACATGTAGTTTCAGTTAGTTGTTTGCCATCAGTTAATTTATTGGCAAGCATTTATTAAGTACTTACTATGTACCAGGCACTATCTTAAGCATTGGGTATAACAAAAAAATAAAGCAGTCTTCTTTGTACCCTCTCTTTAAAAACTTCCAGTCCTCCCTAAATGCAAGAGACAATTTCCCTTACTCCCCTCCCCTTCACCTTATCACACATGAGCATTAAACTCTGAGGTTACTAAAGTACATTTTTTTGGGTCAGCTTCCTTCCCCTTGGAGACCAACTTCTTATCTCTTAGTCATAATTATAATCCTTCTTGCTCTCATCTTTTTCCAAGACTTTTTTCTCCTCCCTTTTAGGGGACCAGGCTGCTTTGCTGTGGGCTCAGATAACCAGTAACTAATCCCTGGAATGTTGCCACATTCCCTACTGAGCTTGGGGAGGAGATAGGAGAGCAGACTAGCTAGCTTTCCTTAAGCCACTAGGTGTATCATCAAGCTCTATTTTCAAATGTCAGTGGCCCAGGTCTATCCCTTTTCCCCCTCCAATCTTTTCAGGCATTTGGGTCCTGTTTGGTTCCGTTTAAAATATCCTTGGAGGGCTCCCTGTAGGACTAGGCTATACTGAGTAGCTCTCATTCATCCAACTGAAAATAGATTAGGGCATTTTTAAATGGTTCTAGGTGATTCTTTCTTTTCTCTCCCGGTCTTCTTTTTCAAATGTACATTAGAAAGCCCATAATCTGGGTGAAATCCTGCCAATATAGTTGTGAACCTCACACAGTATGGTGTGGTACAGGAATTATAACTTTGGGATCAGAGGAGTTCAAATTCCACCAGTGACATAAATACACTATCTGTATGACCTTGGACAAGCTACTTTACTTCTAAGGATCTCAGTTTCCTCATCTATAAAATGAGAACAGTTGGACTAAATGACTTCTAATATCTCTTCCTGCTTTATCTGTAAAACCCAAATGAGGGGGAAAAGTAAGAGAGAAATCTACTATATTCCTATATCCTTCTACCAGGGGCTGGGATAACACAGAGAGTTCAATCAAAACAACCTTTAAAGTGAGGTTCCATTGGGAGATCTTCAAAGAGTAGGATTGCATCCCAGGGGACTCCCGTGCCTTTCCTCCTTGCCTCCAATTGCATCAAGTAAACTTGCCTTTAGGTCACTCTGAAGAGCCACAGGGGTGAAAGGTTTATGGAAATCTATGAGGCACTCTTCTGCTAACTAAGAGGTTTTTGTTTGTTTTTTTCAAGGCGATTGGAGTTGAGACTTACCCAGGTTCATACAACTATTAAGTTTCCAGAGCCTTGCTCTGTCTTAGAAGGTGGCCTTCTAAGACCTTCTAAGACTCCAGAGATAGTTAAAACTCAGAAGTCTAATAGTGGTGGGGAGGGTCAGCATGACTACAAATGTCTTCAGTCTGGGCTACAGCTTTAGTTCCTTTTTCTCATTTCTCCAAAGCATGTTGTAGTTCTTTTGATTGAGTTAAGGGGGATTAGAAGGATAGAACAGCAACAACAACAAAAGAACCATGGGTTTGAATCCAGAAGACAGATGAAAATCCGGGAAGAGTTACACACCAACCATGGGTATCTGGGCCTGGTACCTAACCATTCTTTATCCTCTTCTGGAGAATGAGGGTAATAACATTTGCATTTCCTGCCTAAAGGAATTGTGAGGGAAGTGGTTTCCTAAACTTTAAGTTCTGTCTAGATGTGAGCTCAGATTTAAGCCAAGATAGAGTTGAAATGATATTTCATTAGGGAACCATATTCCCTATTTCCTTTGTTCAGTTGTTTTTCAACTGTTTCTAATTCTTTGTGACCCCATTTGGGGTTTTCTTGACAAGGATATTGGAGTGGTTTGCTGTTTCCCTCTTTAGCTCCTTTTACAGATGAGGCAACTGAGGCAAACAGGGTTAACTGACTTTGCCCACAGTCACACAGCTGGTATATGAGGCCAGATTTGAACTCAGGAAGATGAGACTTCTTGACTGGAGACTACCTTGCTGCCTTCCATTTTCTTAGGCCCTTTAAATATGAGGTTAACTAGATGCTTCCTATTGCAGGAAGCTAATTAAGTCTCCCCTTGGATTTGGCATAATTCTCGGAGGATCCAGGAAAGAGGCAGAGGACATTCCTTCCTGTTCTTGCATTCTTTGTCTCCCCTGACTTGAAAGGGAGAGCCAAGCTCTTGAGCTCATTGACAAAATCCTTCCGATCCAGCCCCAGAGTAGGAAATTGAAAAAGAAAAGTCCTTTTTAAGAATAAAAATTACATAAACTGCTGTGAATATAATAGAGTGGAATAATTGTTGAAGTTTGGATTTGTAAAACCAGGAAGGGGCAGTTGAGAGGTCATACAGTCTATTCTTCTGTTTTTAGGTATCATTATGTCTTAATTATGCTTGAGAGAAAGTAAAAACTGAAGAACTCAAGGCAGAGGAGAAACACCATGAATATCTGAGTAGTAATATGCTTTGCTTGACTGCCCTAGAGCTTTTATTTTATTTTATTTTTGTATTCGGTAGATAAACCTAAACTACACATCCCAACTTTTTATTTCCATCAGAAACATTTCAGTGTGTATACTGAGTGGAGGAAAGAAGGTAAGCCACTCTGAAGAGCCATATTCTTGACTAGAGTTACTAGAATAGAGAAATTTAATGGATCCCCTTCAGTGCCAGGATCTCACATCTATCAAGAACTGGTATTCAACCTCACATCCTTCAGCTCCTCAAACCAGTATCTCTCCACTAACTTGCATGATCTAATCATGGCCTAACCATGGCCCCTTCTCCTTAGCCAAAGCAAGAAAAAGAAATGAATGTTTGATCCATGAGGAGGGGAAGCTCAGACATTGCCTTACAGAACCCAGCTTGCCAAGCATCTTATTCTGAAAAGGGAACAGATTTCACATGGACAAAATGGAAGGACGACTTGTTCTCTCTGGAAAATTCTATTAAAAAGACCAACCCAGACGTACTTTAATATTAATGGGAAATTCCTCCCGTTGTTTATGATATCATTTTAGACTTGTTCTTAAAAAAAGAGAAAGGAAGAAAAAAAAGACATTTGTTAGCTAAATGAAGCCCAGACAATTATTTATAGTTAGATTTGAGTGGCTTGTTTTAATATGAAGCAACTGTCCAAGAAGACATCACTTTGACACTGGCAAGCACCAAGAATAAATTTATGAATATCTTTTATGAGTCAACAACTAGAAAAATAACCATGCAAGCAGTACCTGAACAAAGGGAGGTCATATTTGTCTTTAGTTCAGGATGGGGATAGGTTCTAGTAGGATGACCCAAAGCAGATCCAAGCCATGCTTGTTGTTTTCCCTCTAGCTGGTGCCATTTCTTTGGGCACTCCCACAGTGGCAAGCAAACATTGGTATGTTTCCACTTCCCCACCAGTCCAATGGATTTGGGCAATTAAATATCTCTGGATAGGGAGATACTTTGCTTCTTTAAAAATGAAAAAAAAAAGCTTCAGGGATCTCTGGGATACTAGACTTGGGTTTATATATTTACATTAAAAAAATCATAGTCTAAGTCCTCAGGTTCTGCTCCAACCTGAACTTGATAAAAAAATCTTTGGAATATATTTATCCAAGCCTGGCCTGAAGACCCCCTGTGTGGAGGAAATTCACTACCTCTCAAAGCAGCACATTCCTTTTTTGGAGAACTTTAATTGTTTGGAAGTTTTTCATTTTAACGAGCTGAAATCTACCTCTCTACAATTTCCATCTATTACTTTTAGTTCTTGCCTCCTGTAGCCAAGCAAAACATGTATAATCCTTCATCCCAATGGCAGTCCTTCAGATACTTAAAGGGAGCTCTCATATCATGCCTAAGACTTTTCTCCTTTAGAGATAAACATTCTCAGTGTCTTCAACCAATTTTCATAGGGTAGTCTAGTCTCCTTACTTACTATAACCAGTCTCTGAAACAAGGCTAGTTTCTTGTTCCAAAGTGAACAAAATTATTGAAGGCTGTTCTGGTCCTTTAGGTAAATATATCTAAGATGGACACATATTACAAGCTCAAGTTATGCTTTTTTAATAGTTACAAATGTTATCCTTAATTTGTTGGATTTTTGTCAGATCTTTTGGTCAATCTTCCTAAAGGTGTCTTTTATGAATAAACTACCGTCCTAAAATTAGCAGTCTTTTAGGACTTAACACTAAGTTGATTTTTGTCATTTTTTTGTCCGTTGTTGAGGAGGACGAATGACATCATGAGGGTGATAACTTGTGATTGAATTTTTGCTTCTTAATCACTAGATTTGAAATTAGAACAACGTTTTTTATTCTACCCCACCTCTGTTATAAACTTGCTGCATAACCATAGGTAAAGGTCATGAGAGCTTTGAGTTTCATTTTTTTCTCACTTGGAAATTGAAAGAGATTGGACTAGTTGATTTCTTGAAATTTTCTTCCATCTAAGATGCTTTGATCTGTATCCCAGGATGTATATGTTGGAGACTAAGGACCTGACTGAGATGGGGTTTGTGATTTGCAATTTAAGGCAGAGGTGGCTGACTTGGAAAATAGAATATGAATATTTGAGAAAAGATAGTGAAGAAGAGATGCATTACATCCTCTTATCTCTCTATTTTCAGTGGGAAAAGATAGTTACTTAAATCAACATTACTGTTAAACTTAAGACAAACTGAATGAAGACATCAATGATGAATGCCCAATCAAAAAGAAATCTCCCACAAAATTGGAATATGTTGTAAAATTTGTGCTATCTAATGTCAATGAAAAGGTCTACATGAAGGGGGAGTGAGGGTGGAGAGGGAAAGTTTCTCTTGGAAGGCAGTAAGAACCTTCCCTCCTGTTCAACTTCTTCATCTCCTCATCTCAGTCCTGGAGAAGTCCTTGGGAGCTTGCCACAGGCACAGAAGAGAAAGGAGGTCATAGCTTCTTAGATCTAGAATAAAGCAAGATCACATATTTAAACCCCTTCTTTTTTTAGGTGAGAAAACTGAGACCCAGTAAGATGATGACTTGTCCAGGATCATACAGTGAATTAGATAAAAAGATTATTTTTGTAAAGTGCTATGCAAACTTTAATGTGATAAATAAGTACTAGTTATTATTATTAATGCCAATGAAGAGGCACAGTAGATAGAGAGGTGGACTTAGAATCAGGAAGACCTTAGTTCAAATCTTGCTCTTCAGTTTCAATTTACTCACCTGTAAAACAGTGATAATAGGAAAATAAGGTTAAAAACCTTAAGTACTCAGTTGGGGGAATAGCTGAGTTAGTTATGGTATGTGAAGTAACAGAATATTATTGTTCTATAAGAAATGATAAGTAGGCTGATTTGGGGAAAGCCTGGAAAGACTCACATGAACTGATGGCTGAATGGAGTGAGCAGAACCAGGAGAATATTGTCCACAGTAATAGCAACATTATGTAGTGATCAACTATGATAATCTTAGCTCTTCTCAGAAATAGAGTGATCCTAGACAATTCTAATAGATTTGGGGTGGAAAATGCCATCTGCATCCAGGGAAAAAACTATGGAGACTGAATGCAGATATGGAAACATACTTAAAATGATTGTGCATGTATAACATATCAGATTGTTTGGTATCGAGGAGAAAGGGTAAGAGAAAGAGACAGAAAAATTTGGAACTCAAAATCTTACAAAAATGAATGTTGAAAGCTTTCTTTACATGTAACTGGAAAAGTTAAACACTATTAAAAACACATTTTAAGTACTTAATAAAGCCATTATCATCAAATTGGCCTCAAATATGCCCCATTCTACCAGTAAAAGACAAGAAACATTTTTAATTTGAGCCAAGGTAAATCTTGGTTCACAAGTATGCACCAAAAGCATTCAGTTACTAAATAATGACTGCATATCACTGTGAGTCCTTGGAATTCTTTTTAAGTCTGTCAGCCATAGTCACTTTCATATAGAGTTTTATTAGTATGATTATCACAGTGGTATATCTTTTCCTTTTGTCTCATCAGCATGTGAAAGTGACTGGATTCTCATGCAGCAATGCTCTGTCATAATTTCTGACAAATTCTTTTTTTTTCACAAATACTAGCAATTTATTAGGTAAGCATGAACTTGCTAATAAAAAGGATCAATGATTTCCCCAGAGCTCAAAGGCTGGAGGATAAAGCAGGGAGGGGCCCTCTCATTTTAAAGACTAAGAACAGAAATTGGTACTTTGGAAAAACAGTATTAATAGTTAAGGAACTGATAGCATCTTGAGGCAAGGACTATACAGCTGATTCAAACTGACAAATTCTCCTAATTAAGAATGGTTTGATGCCTATCACCTGAGAACTAAGCTAGCTAAATTCAGAAAAGCTGTCTACCACAGGGTTGATGGCTTAATGTGATAATGGCTGATGGATATTGTTGTTGCTTTTATGTTAGCTAGCCAAGACCATCCCCTAAGGCATGTGATCTCCTGAGGACTGCTATTTAGGGGTGTGTGTGTGTGTGTGTGTGATTTATGTATTTATGTATTTAAGTATGATTTATGGAAGTTTTCTAAGAGGAAATGAATAAAACCAGTGATGCATAGGTCCTCACCTTTTCATAGCAACAGAGAACTTACCATTTCTGTGACTATTCTTAAGTCACTCTGGCCTCAGTTTCCTTATCTATAAAAATTAGTGGTTAGTACAGAAGACTTTGAAGGTTCCTTCCAGTTCTAAAAATCTGTGATCCTACAAACATTAGAGTTGGAATGAAACCTAGAAATCGTCTGATCCACCCTCAAGAGAAATGATTAAAGTTATATAGATACTCTTTCCCTACAGGATTCTTCAGATCCTTGACAAACAGTAATTTATACTATTTTTTTTGAAGTTTGCGTAGATAAGTTTGATAAGTAGATAAATTTGAAGGTCTCCAAAAATTAGATTGAAGATATGGTAAGGAATTTGGACAAGAGTCTTTGGGATTTGTTTTGATCTTGTTAATAAGGATTAACATTGATTTTAATTCAAAAGTAAGTTGTGTCCTTTCCCTTTTTTCTTTCTTTTTCTTTTTTTTTGGCTTTTTGCTAAGGCAATTGAGGTTAAGTGATTTGCCCAGGGTCACACAGCTAGGAAATGTTAAGTGTCTGAGACCAAATTTGAACTTAGGTCCTCCTGACTTCAGGGCTGGTGCTCTATGCACTGTGCCACCTAGCTGCCCCCCTTTCCCCTTTTTTAAATTAAAAGTTTTTTAAAATACTATTTTATTTTATGTAGATTTGTATTCTTTCCCTTTCTCCTTCTTCTCTCATTGCCCCACTGAGGAAAGATGGGAAAAAAAAACCTTGTTACTAATATGTATAATCAATCAAAACAAATCCCCATAGTAGTCATGTACCAAAAAACAAATTTGCTTCATGTGGATGGGTCATTGTTGGGAATCAGAATTCACAATGATTTGTTTTTATAATATTGTTGCTGTTCTCTAAGCCTTCCTGGTTTTGTTCCTTTCACTCTGCATCAGAGAAAGAGATAAGTGATTAAAGTGTGAGCATGGAAGAAATTTGTTAATGTGCCTTGAGGGTGAGGGCTATTGAATCAGGCCATGGTAGGCAGTTCCATAGCTAATTTCAGGTAATTTAAGAAGGGTTGATGAGGATGATTAGAAGGGCTTATGGTTGGATTTTTATTCTTTAATGATCTTTTAGGTTTATACAACTAGAGGAGGAAAATAACCACCCGTGGTCATGTAGTGTTCATACTCTTCATTTTACAAATGGGTAAATGGAGCTCCAAAGAGGTTCAAGGATACACAACTAGTAAGATACAGAGTTAAGACAGAATCTTAGGTTCTCTGACTCTATAATCTACTGCTCTTTCCAAGACTTAATTGACCTGCCATTTTTAGCTTCAAGCTTTTGGAATAATTGTTAGATTTATTTCTGACTTATTTACTCAGATAACAAAATGTATTAAAAGATATTTAAAAATAGTTGGTAAATGATCTTGGTATATTTTCCATGTCTCTTTGAGTGAGGAGAAAATACTTTTTTACCATACACCAGAATTTAGCTTTATATTTGGTCATTGTGCTGATCAAAGTTCCCATCATTCTTTATGATTTTACACCATTCATTTTTTATTGTTTTGTGGTGATTTTTTCTCCATTTACATAATTGTAGTTATTGAGTATATTCTTTTCTTGGTTCTGCTTACTTCACTTTTCATCAGTTCAGTTAAGTTCCTTTTTCTCTGTATTCATTGTATTTACCATTTTTATTTGTCATTATTAAAGTTACATTACAGTAATACTCCACTATATTCATATACCACAATTTGTTTAGTTATCCTCCAGATGATGGACTTCTACTTCATTTCCAGTTCTTTGCTACCACAAAAGTATACTATTAATATTTTTGTGTCTTTGGAGAATTTTTGTCAGTAATCTCCTGGAGGTACATGCCTTAAAGAGGAATGTCTAAGTCAAACAAAAAGTATGGGCATTTTAGCCATTTTATTTGCATAATTCCAAATTGCTTTCCAGAATGGCTGAAATAATTCACAGCTATACCAATAATGCATTATTGTGCCTGTCTTTCCACAATTCTTCCAACATTGATTATTGCCATCTTTTGTCATCTTTCTTAATTTGCTGGGTTGGAAGTAAAGCAAAATATTTTAAAAGAAATTTATTTTTTCATTTTCTTTTTTCAAAGACTTTTCATTGTTATTATCTTGCAAGATCTCAGGAAAAGTCTTGTAAAGTAGGTAGGACAGACATGATTATTTTACACATGGAAAAATAGAGACATAGAGACTTCATCTTCAACATTTGTAGATGTATCAACTAAAAGTCTCATCTTTTCTCAATATCCCTTTTAAGAAATCTCATATGTGAATTTATTTAAATACCAGGAATCTAAAATATGGTCCATAGGTCAAATGTGGTCCACTTAATTCTGGGTTATGACCTGAATTTGTAAAAATTTAAAAAATTTAATAAATTTTCCCATGGTAGTTGATAGGACATATCTCCTTGCCACTTTGGCTACTTTTCTGTATCTGATTGCTGATAAATGCAGGCTTAGTTGGCTCAATTACAAAAGTGAATTGGACCTGAATTAAGGAGACCTGGTTCAGACCTTGGTTCTGACACTTACTAGCTTGGGATCATAGATGAAAGAATCATAGATCTGGAGCTCAAATGGACTTCAGGTAATCTTGCCCAACTTCATCCAGGCAACTAGGAAACTGAGATCCATGATAGTTAAATGATTTGGCCAAAGTCATATAGGTAATATCAGCCATGGGATTGCATCAAAGTCCCCTGACTCCACAAGCAATGATTTTACCAATGTATAAATTGTTCAGTCCCCCTAAACCTCTGTTTCTCTTTTGCAAAATATTAGCAGTATCTATTTACCTCAGAGGGTCATTTGGGAGAAAAACAATTTGTAAATTTTAACATACAAATATAAATGTGAATTATTCATTGAACTAGATATATAATTTGTAAAGTGAAATTTATGTAATCTGTATATATGGATTTTTGGAAAAAGTGGATGATCAATATATAAACTTTACATATTTTAAGTATCACTTTGAGGTGGTGGTGGTAGTAATGGCAAAGGTAATGGTAATGAATTTCACAAATCCCCTGGTTATAGTATGAATTCATATTCCTAATGTATTCCAAGGTTATCTTTCTTAAGCTTTAAGAGAATTATTGTTTTTTTCCTTAAAATTTGATGAATAAGCCTTCCATTTTGTGATGCTTTGTAAATTTTATATCCAAATCCTTTTTCTATCTAAAGCAGGGGTATCATGGGAAAAGCACTAGAATTAGAGACAGGAGCTCTGAGTGGTAACATCTAAGTTCTAATCCTTACAAGGTGTCTAATTAAAGGTAGGCTACAAACTCTTTGGGCTTTAGTATCGTCATCTGAAAAATGGCATTGAAAGTGCTTGAAGCACCCCCTATTTCATAGTGTTATTCTGGAGAAAATACTTAATAAACCTTAAAGCACTATATAAATAAGAATTGTCAGTATTATGATCCCAAACTGAAAAGATGCTATCACTTTTTTGCCTTTTTTGGTGTATCTCCATAAAATGATGCTCTTTGCTCATATTAGATATCCTTATCTGTACCTTTTCTGGATCTGTTAGATTCTTTTTTATTTACAAATGCATATATGTGTACACATACATTCATATATATATATATAATCTGTGTTCAGAAATTAAAAAACATATGTGTATGTATCTATGCAAATATGCAACATGCATAATACACACATGCATATTTTAGTCCAGTGGTATAGATATGGAAGAAGAAAGTAGGAATACCAAAAAAAAATTTTGGTTTGAATGTTTTAGTTTTGAACAAATTGCTACATTCCCTCTTGTTCTTATTTTTGTTGACTTTCAGTAAAATATGGGAATTGGAGTAGGGTACTTTGGAAAGAACACTGGAAATCAGAGCCAAAGGACATAGATTTACAATCCTGGTCTCTGTGTGATCTTGGGCAAATCACTTTACCTCTCTATAATTCAATTTATTCATCTATAAAATTTTGAGTTGACCTGGATGTTTTTTAATGTCTTTCCTCACTCAAATTCTGTGATAGCTAACATTTACATAGTATTTATCTAAGATTAAACTGATAGTAAATGGGAAATTCACAATATGAACGTAAGCCTGTAACTTCACACCCAGGTTTTTTTCTCTCTTTGAAAAATATTTTCTTGTACCTATTTATATAAGCAGCTCTTTTTGTGGTAGCAAAGAATTGGAAATTGAGAAAATGCTTGTTAATTGGGAAATGGTTGAACAAGTTGTGGTATTTGTGATGGACTACTATTGTACTATAAGAAATGATAAGTAAGATACTTTCAAAAAAACCTGGGAACACTTACATGAAGTGCTGTAAAATGAAGCGAGCAGGATCAGGAGAACAATCAGTACAGAAACAGCAATATTCTAAGTATGATCAACTGGAAGATTTAGCTACTCTGAGCAATAAATAATGTTATCCACTGCCAGAGAAAGAACTGATGAATTCTGAATGTGGATTGAAGCATATTTTTAAAAACTTTATTTTTATTTTTAAAATTTCATTTGTGTGTCTTTTGCAACATATTTAATATGGAAATAAGTTTTGCATGTCTTCACATGTATAATCAATACCAAATTGCCTTCTCAAGAAAGAAAAAGAGTGAAAGGGAGAAAATGTATTTGGAACTTAAAATTAAAAAAAAATAATTACTGAAATATTTTTATATATAATTGGGAAATACTAAAATTTTTAAAAAAGGAAGATTTTTTTGTTAATAGTTTTGTTTTGTTTATAGAATTATTTCCCAATTATCAGTGTGCTCTCAGCATAGAACACTCGTCATAAAGAAGTACAGCGATACAAAACAGATACATTGACCATGTCTGACAGCATCTGCATTATTCTGTTTCCATAGTGAATCACAAGGTTCTTTCCAGGACACATCACTACCTCTGTGACCTATAAATCTGAGTGCTCCAAGATTGAAGTATCTCTGCCCCAAATCAAAAATCCTAATAAAAATTATCAAACTCATATTTGCATAGTGATGTATTACAAAAAGCTTTCACAGAAGTTACCAATTCAATTCATACAGCAATCTTGTGAAGTGGACAGGCAGGTATTGTTATCCATAAGAGTAGGAAATAGAATTTTAGAGAGGTTAAATGAATTACCTAAGCTCAGAGTGCTAATAAGTAGCAAAATGAAGTTTGAATGCAGGACTTCTGATTGAATTATCTGTTGGTAGTTGATAGTTGGTAGTTTTCTGGAAAGCTATTCAGTTTTTAAGATATTTTCCTGTATGCTTGCACATAGCAAGTGCTTAATAAATACTTTTTACTCATTTATTCTCTAAAGAATAAGGTGCCAAAATTAGCCCCAAGAGGAGTGGTCTAGCAAGAATCCTAGACTGGTTTTTACCACTATGGAGACTTTGAAAAATTATGTTCCCATTTGTCAAAGGAGTTGATATAGTTTACCTTTAAGGTTCCTTCCAGTTCTGGCATTCTATGATATAAAATCCCTTCCACCTCTAATTTTCCAGATCCTAAGCTTTCTCCTACCCTTGATATTCTTTTTTTGATGTTTTAAGGTTCCTTCCTACTATTATTCTATACTTTATAATCTAAGGTCCTTCAGGCTCTGATATTCTATAATCTAAGATTATTTTTAGCTCTGACATTTTTTTTTCTATGTTCTGAGATCATGGTCTTTTCTTTCAGACCTTTCATGGCTTGAATATTCTAGTATTCTTTTTTTGTTAACTATCTCAGACCACCATATCCTTTATAGGTACAATTAATGATAACAGATCACTTAAGGTCTCACAGAGTTGTTTTCTTAACAGAACAAACAGTAGTTTATTGAATCATTGAGGCTAATGGGGTATCCTTAACACAGACATGTTGTCCCAACCAGATGGGAGAATCATAGACCCACTTCTGCTGAAGTAAAGTGATGAAGTAGGCAATAAAATTGGAAAGATGATGTCATATGACATCTATATTTGGTTTTTCTTAGAGCCAGTTAGAAGGGTGGAGTGAATGATTCCCGTCTGTCTGCTCAGTGATGCCAGGTGGGATCAAATTCATCACTTGGCTATGGACATTTTATATTCTTTCTTTTCAGCCAGATGATCTTGGCCAGACTCATTTTTATAGGTAAAGAAACTGAGGCAGTTATTGGAAGCAAAATGGCTTCACAGTGAATGCCGGACTGAATTAAAGCTAAGAGAGACATTCCTGGGACTTCCCAAGATGTTTTTCAGGACAGAAAGTACAGCTATTCCTACTCATGACTTTTCTTCTTTTCTTATGGGGGAATTGACCATCTGGTGAAATTGATGTTTGCCCGAGGGCTTCTCTCTCTCCTTCTCTCTCTCTCTGTCTCTCTGTCTGTCTCTGTCTCTGTCTCTGTCTGTCTCTGTCTGTCTCTGTCTGTCTGTCTCTCTCTCTCTCTCGGCAGTGGTTGTTCTTTTAATTTTAATGACCCTTTGGGCCAAATGAAGAGTCTTCATTCTGTATTTCATTGAGGATCCATTTAAGTAAAAATTCTAACAATTCATCCTTCTAAGCATGCTGAAGAATCATGGGCATGCACATCCACACAAAGGAGACAATGTGTTATGGTAGAAAGCACACTGGATTTGGACTGAGATGTGAATTTGAATCCAGCTCCTACTACCTGTCACCTCTGTAACCTGGGCAAGCCATTTCATTGATAAGGGCCTTGGACCCTCATCTGTAAAATGGAGAGTTGTGGCAGGTAGATTCTGAGGTCCTCTCTGTCTCTAAATTTATGGTAATTTTGTCTAGAAAGATGCTACATTATCTGTCAAAAATATCTACAAAGTCTATCACTTCTCTGGAGGAAGTTTTTTTAAAAAATATTCTGAGCCCGTAATTATACTCTTATTCATCCAAAGTTGTTGGTTATCATTCATAATGGTTTGGTGTTATGGCTGAAGGCTTTCTTGAGGAATTGAGTTCCAAATAATTTCCTATGGGACATCAATTAATAAACCATTTTATTATTATTGATATGTGTCTGACATTGGACAAGGACATTTATCCTAATAGTGCTATAGCTCCTTCAAGTAAGGAAGTGAGACTACATGATTTTGAAGTCCCTTGAACTCTATTTAAAATCTTTATATGGAAAAGTGAGAATCTTCATATGGAAAAGATTCACTAGCTACTATCACATAGGATTATTGTGAGAAAATGCTTTGTAAATCTTAAAGCTCTATAGAACTGTGTTATTATTAATAAGTAGCTAATAAGTAAAGGAGATTTTAAAAATGATCTAATCTAATCTTCTGTCTTTAGATGGAAGGGGTAAAGTAAGGTAAGGGAGGTCTGTATTGTATGGGGGGGCTAATAACTAGAAATCTGAGTTCTTCTCTCCTTGAATGGCAATTTTTAAAGAGATATAACATAGAATCATAGAATTCAGATCTCCAAGGAATCTCAGAGGTCATTTAATTCAACTCCTTCATAAAGAGATTAAAGTCCATCAGGTAATGTGGCCAAGATAATAAAATCAATAAATTGTGAGTTGGAATTGGAACCCAGGTTTTCTGACTCTGGATTAGGTAGTTTTCCTATTCTAGGTTAGGTAGTTTTCCCAGTACACCTATGTTTGGAAGAAAAAGCATCTATTTGGAATGAATAGGCAAACATATCTGTTGGTTACAATTTCTTTGGAACTATTGACAGTAGCCCTCTTATTTATCTTCATGGCAGTTTGGGGATTTTCATGGCAGGCATGGTGGGAGTACCAGTAATCTCTGTCAGAAAGAAACTCAGGTGGGGCAGCTAGATGGCACAGTGAATAGAGCATCAGCCCTGAAGTCAGGAGCACCTGACTTCAAATCTGATTTCAGACACTTAACATTCCCTAGCTGTGTGACTGTGGGCAAGTCATTTAACCCCAATTGCCTCAGCAAAAAGCAAAAAAAAAAAAAGAAAAAGAAAAAAAAAGAAAAGAAAGAAAGAAAGAAACTCAGGAGTCATTAGCCAATCAAATTATTGAACTAAATCTGGCATGAGTGTAACGAACTGAGAGGGGTTAAGAGGATGTTGGCCATTAGGCTGCCTGGGACAAACCAGCTCAGGTCAAAAATGGAACAGGTCAAAGCATCTGTGCTATCTATAATGGTATTGGACCATGAATGGCCATTATACTTCCATCCTGGTGAGAAAAGGAGTTGTTACTGTTCGGTTATTTTAGTCATGTCTGCTGACTGTGACCCTAGTAGGGGTTTTCTTGGCAAAGACTAGAGTGATTTGCCTTTTTCCTTCTCCAGATAATTTTACAAATGAGGAAAATAAAGCATATATGGGTAAGTGACTTGTCTAATATCATACAGCTAGTAAAAGTCTGAGGCCAGATTTGATTTCAGAAAAATGAGTTTTCCTGACTGGGTCTGGCACTCTCTCTACTGTGCCACTTATGCGCTCTCAGAAAGGTATACTCAGTCTTAAAATTTTTAAAAAATGAACTACACCCTTAGAAAACATGCTTGGTGAATTTGCTTATAGCAGGGCTGGGGAACGTCCTGTCTGTGGGTCATATAAGGCCCACAAAATCAATTGTTAAGGCAATTGCAAGAGTTGATGAGCTGAAAGCTAGGCTCAACAACCTCCCATTATTTGGGTTTTATAT
Organism: Myrmecobius fasciatus; assembly: GCA_023553655.1. Lineage (NCBI taxonomy): Eukaryota > Metazoa > Chordata > Mammalia > Dasyuromorphia > Myrmecobiidae > Myrmecobius > Myrmecobius fasciatus. The sequence continues at coordinate 29,562 of JAJPUD010008840.1, read as the reverse complement.
GGTCCTTGAATGATGTTATGAATATCCAAGTTGCCTTTGGCAGTAAAAAAGGTTCCTACCCTGGCTTATAGGATCCTACCAGCTGGCAGATGGGATAGTTTAGGAGAAAGAGCATTAGACCTGGATCCCAGTCAAAGGACTGAGTTAAAATCCTGCTTAATAGAAGGCTTATAACCTGTAAGACTTCAGGGTCTCAATTTTCCCATCTGTAAAAAATAGGGGATTAGGCTAGGTGACTTCCTGGGGGTTTTTTCTCCACACATTGAATTAAAATGATAACATAAAATAATTCTTTAGTGCCCAAACTTTTGGGAATAGTTGCTTGCATAAGTGTATACAAGATAAAGTCCACCTTCCTCTTCTAGGGGACTGCCTGTGCCCCAATCTGTCTATGGTCATGTGTCTGTCTCATTCTCTGTGTATTTGTCAGTGTCTTATTGTTCTTTTTCTTTCTTTGTTTTCCATTATGTCTATCTTCTTCCTCTTTCTGTCTCCTTTTCTCTCTGCTTCTTTTCTCTTCCCTTCAGTTGCACAGGGGAAGGAGGGCCAGCAGGCACAGAGAAGTTTTTCTTGGTTTGTTTTTAAAATTTCACATTATTGATGGGTGTTCCTTTTTTTCCATTTCAGAAATTTGGTCACTCTTGCCCAACCAGATCAGACCATTGGCACATCCAATCATTTCTGGTGCCTTAGAAAGATGCCAATATCTGAGAGACTTAAGTCTCGTGTACTAAACACTGGACTAGTAGTCAGGAAATCTGAATTCTAGTCCCAGTTCCACCACGGGATTGCTTAACCTTCCCTTCTTCTCCAAATGAGGAAGGGACCCTGTATCATCAGTGGATATCTATGAACTGCCCATTATATGATTTTGGTACAGTACCACAAACACACTTGGGAAAAGTACATAAAATGTTTTCCATGCCCCAAAGGACTTAGAAGTATAAATATACACCGTAAGACATGGAGGACCTAAGAGGACTTCAGTATCCAGATGGCATGGAGGTCCATGCCAATAATTAAGTGCAAATACGGTGTGCAATTGATTTTACTTATTGGTTGTGTGACCTGGAGCAAATCATCTTTTTTTTTCTCTATTCCAAGCCAAAGTTTTCTCTTAGATGAAATGAAGTCTTTAGACCGGATAATCTATAAAATCTCTTCTAATTCTGACATTTTGTTTTTCTTTGTTAATAGCTTTTTCTCTTTTATGGGTCAATACATATATAATTGAAAAAAGGGATGTTCCTCCCTCCCTCCCTTATTCCTTCTTTCCCTTCCTCCCTTATTCCTTCTTTCCCTCCCTCCCTCCTTCCTTCCTTTCTTCCCTCCCTCCTTTCCTCCCTCTCTCCCTTCCTTCTTTTCTTTCTTCCTCCCTCCCTATTTTCCTCCTTTTTTTCTCCCTTCCTTCTTTCTTCCTTTCCTCCCTTCCTCCTTCCCTCCCTCCTTGTGACCTATCCACAAATGTATTTGGCTAAACCAATAGATTCAGTTAAACAACTTCAATAACTTGACAAAAATTTTATTAAATGAAAACTGTGCTCAGAACACTGTGCGGGAGAGGAAAGATACAAAAGTTTTGATACGACACAATCTCTTCCCTTGTGATACTTAGAATCTAGCAGAAAAACAAAATATATAGAAAACCACAACAACATTATGTGATAACTGCATTAGAACAATATTCATGAACCAATTTTCCTATGGTGATAGAATGGTACTTAATTTGGGGTCTGTGAACTTGTTTTTTTAAAATATTTTAATAACCATATTTTAAAAATTTTTTTCTTTTTAACCCTTTGTTTTTTGTTTTATACACTGAAAAACATTATTCTGATAAGGGATCCTTTGGAGTCACCAGAATGAGTTCATGATATCAAAAAAGTTAAGGATCTCTTCATCTAATCCAGCTATCTTATTTTATATAGAGGAAATCAAACCCCAGAAAACTTAAATGACTTTCCTAAAGCTAGGTGGTACAGTGGATAGCGTGCCGGGCCTGGAGTAAAAATGACCTGAATTCAAATATGATCTCAGAGATTACCAGCTTTGTGATCCTAGACAAGTCATTTAACCTGCTTTCCTCCATTTTGTCATCTGTAAAATTTGGGAATAATAGCACCTACCTTGCTTAGTTATTATAAGAATCAAATGAGATAATAATTGTAAAGCATTTAGGATAGTAACTGGCTCATAGTACTAAATAAGTATTAGGTATTATTATTATTTATTGTTATTAATAAAGTCACTTATAGTGGAACTGGGATTTGAACCATTATCCTTTGGGTTCTAATCTAGTGCTCTTTCCCATACTTCTGTCACTACTGGAGTGATGGTGTAACCAGTCAGAAATATACAACAGTAGTCTCTCTGTTCTGAACAGGCACAGCTTTGCCATCTGGAAGCCTGTGAGCTATTATCTAGTGGCCAAGAATTTAAAAACCTTTCCAAGGCCAGTTGGAGACAAAACTTTAAATTAAATTCAGTAAATATTTATTAAGTGCCTACTATGTGCAAGGCACTCTTTTGGGTGTTGGCAATATGAAGTTGAAATGTAACAGTTACTATCCTTACAATATAATGTTTTTTTCTAGGTGAAATATGAAAACTTGTCTGTTGGTATAATCCTTTCTCCCCTTTTACATCCCTCACCTCATATTTTTTACCCCTATCTCCACCTTCTCAGGCTCATGTCACCCTTGGTTACTTAAAGTATTTCAGGGCAGGCTGGTTCTGCTGGATGGGGTCCCATATTCTCTCATATGCCATAAAAATATGCTTGTCTAGTATCTCCTGTTTGTACTACATAGTGCTTATACTGAAAGATAATAATTTTCTAATGTCTTCTTTTAGTGAAACTATAATTACTAAGTGACCTGCAATCCCAGGATAATTTAAACCATCCCTCTTGAGGAAACTATATTTACATGTTAACACAGTGGTTTCTGAAACCAATACTTTAAGTGTATTTTTCTATACAACCCTAAAGAGACACATTTTTGAGACTGGTGTCAGGCCCTAGTTTTATGTGTGAGTATCTCAGAAAAAACTAGGAAGGAAAGTGAAGACATGGTTGTTTCTATTCAATATAATGAACAATTTTGAAGTGCCTACTGTATATAGATAGCACTATGCTAGGTACTAAAGTTTAAATGACACTCAAATTAAGTACTAAATATCTCTCCTGAGCTTCCACTCTGCTGGATATTTCTTCTTGGGTATTCCATCAGCACCTTGATCTCAACATGCACAAAATAGAACTGATGATTTTTCCCTCCAAATATTTTTCCACTTACCCAAACTTCCCTGATTCTGTTGAGGGCCTACTATCTGTCCAATGATCCAGGTTCATGACTATGACCTCTATTATTTCACCTTTATTCCCCCATATCCCTTATTTGCTGTCTTTTTGCTTCTACAATTATTCCTTTCATGTCATCATGGTTTTGCTATATTGTGAGCTGGCATAAGAAATTAAATGGGAATTTTGGGGGAAGTTTTGGAGAGGCAGCAGATGACACAGAGCCTATGACCAAATATTTAACCTAAACATTATAATAAAGTATTATAAATATTCCATAAGACAAAAAGAAAAGAAATCAGACTTATCTGATATAAAGGGAAGGCCAAAAATTTTTATGTGGATTTTTGGCACCCTTAACAGCTGCTATGTGGAAATGATAACTATATCTCTACCCACATCTCTGATCTGTTCCTTTCTCCCCCCCCTCCACATCATCAACAACCTTATCATTAGGCTTTTATACTACTCAACTAGGCTATTGCAGTAAATTCCTAATCATCTTGCTTCTCTTCAATCTATCTTCTGGAGAGCTCCAAAATAAGACATAACTTTGATCATGTCACTAATCTACTTAAAAATCTTCAGTGGTTTCCTAGTGCTTCTTAGGTAAAATGAAACAATTTACTATCTAAAACTGCTCACAATTTGCAACCTGCCTTTCAAAACTTATTTCTTATTAATCACCTTCATGAGATCTACTTTCTAACCTAACTAACCATTTAGCAGTTCTTAGTAGTTGGCATTTTATCTCTTGTTGCTTAATCTTCAGGCAGATTGTCTCCAATGCCTGGAACGTACTCCTTTATCTCTGCCTCTTAAACATCCTTCTCTTCTTTCAAAGATCAACTCAGCTGCACCTGTACAAGGCTGTCTCTGATCCCCTCAGTTGTTAGTGTTATCCTTGCACTCAAATGATCTTGATTTTATTTGTCTGTGTACAAGTTATATCCCCTCAGTAGATGTAAGCTTCTTCAGGGACTTTGTGTGTCTGTACCCTTTAAAGTAGTAGAGAGCTTTGTATATAGTAGATGTTTAATAAAAACATTTTTGATATTCACTCAAAAAAGTAATGGTTCCTGTCCTCATGGAGCTTACTCTTTAGTAAGATTTACTTACTCTTTAGTAAGATTAAACAAAAACATAAATAATAATAGTAACAATAGCTCAAATATTTCTCTAATATTGCTGAAATGTTTTCTTCATGAGAGTCCTGTGAGGTCAATAATGCAAGTTTATATTTTTTCTTACTGGAACTATGTTAGAACCTTCTTGTGAGGAGCTTCCTTTGTTAATTCAAGTCAGTGACTTTCTTTATAACTTACAGGCTCTCTGTTGACTGGCTCATTTAGAGGTTAAGTGACTTGTCTGGAGTCACACAGCCAGTCAATGTCAGAAGTGGAATTTGAACTATAGACATCCTAACTCTGAAGCCAGATATCCATCTACTCTATAACCTCTCTAGCACAAGTGTTATGCTTGCATTGTATAGATGAGCAAATAGATTCAGAAGGGGAAGTATCTTACTCAATTCAGCTACTCAGTAGAAGATTAAAACCCAAATTACCTGACTCTAAGTTTATTACTTTTTCTGACATACCTCAACTACCTGTTCATAAGGTTAAAGGTATACATAATAATAATATAGGAGAGATACATTAGAAAGTTTCAGAGTAAAGTGTTTTAGTAGTTTCAAAGTAGGCAAAATCATTGCAGGTGGGGGAGTGGCAGGGAAGGTTTCCTGGAGTTAGTGGTAGCTTGAGTTGGGTTTTAATTATGGATAGGAATTCAACATTGGAAGGAGGAAAAGAGGACATTACAGACAGAGAACCTTGATCAAAGACACAGAGGCCAAAAATGTTGGGTGTACATAAGGGAAAGTGAGTAGCCTAGAGTATATGTAGTGTAGAGAATATTAAATTCCTCCCTTCCTTTAAGACTCAAATTACATACTACCTTTTCCAGGAAAATACTCCGATCCTTACTTCCCAGATCCAAAAATGTGTGTGGTGTGTATTTGTGTGTGTGTGTGTGTGTGTGCGCGCGCGTACACATACATTCTGGGATGGAGATGGTGTGCAAGGAATGTGTTCAACATGACCCAGCTAGGAATAAAGACTGGGTATTTTTCAGTGGATAGTACTTTGTGTAACTTTTGTAAGGTTTTATCTGACTAGCAAAAAAGCTGAACATGTGATGATTTGGCCCTCTGAATGATTTTGGCCTTCAGCATTCTCACAAAAAGTGAGAATACTGTTCCTCCTCTGGAAGAAGACTCCATAGTAGCAGATGACAACTCTAGCAGATGGTAATAGTTCCCCAGTGAAGCAGTAAATGACATCTTTAGAGACAAAAAGGAATAGTAATGAAGTATCAGTTGTAAGGATAGAATAGAGTTGCAATAGTAAGGGTAGCTCCAGTTCCATGCCAAAGGAGCTGAAAGAGGCAGAGCTGAGAAGCAGTGAAACATAGCTGGTTGCCAGGAGACAGAGAAGAAAGGTTTTCCAGCCAAGATGAATCCTCCCTCATATAAGAGCATAAATCTCCCAGGAAGTGTTCTTTCCCTCATTGTTGTGGGAGTCTGTGGGAGATTGTACCTCTTCATATATCCAGGAGGTAGAATGCTAAAAATTATTCTACTACTCTATTCTTTCTTGTTATTTACTTTGTAATTCTATCCTAATTAAAAATTTGGCTATTTTATTTAATGGTTCCCACCTAGTAATTTGTTAGAGAATGTACCAAATAGGGGTTTGAGCCATTGTTGTACAATTATGATTACTTAAAACACCCTCCCATGGAATTTGGGACTTCAGAGTAAAGTTTATTTGTATGCATGTCTTTCAATTCCAGTTAAGCTCCTCAAAAGCAAGGTTTGTGTTATCTCTGTTTTTGTGTCTTAGTAGATAATATAGTGTTTTGCTTATTTCACAAACTTAATAAATTTATGTTTCGGGGCATGAAACTTTTTAGAATACATCACCCACAGTGACCCGTCCTTCCTCTGAACTCATAGCATTGATGTCATTGGATATTCGACTCTGTGCTGCCATATAAATATTTCAAGTCACTTTTCTTTGATCCTCTATAATTTTATCTAAAAAAATACAAGAAAAATTGGATCAGATGACTTTGATTTCTTGGATTGTTATGTAACTACTAATCTTTTCCTTCTATTGTATCCAACAAGAAATCTTTTCATGGGATCATCAATTTAGAGGTGGAAAGGACTTGGAGGTCATTCAGTCCAACCTCCTCTTCTAATAGGAGGAACTAACACCAGGGAAATGGCTGATCCAAGGACACAGACTAAGTAGGCAATCCAGGTCTTGAATTTAAGCCCTAACACTTCAAATCCATCACTTTTTTCATTCTTATCTGATCTTATCATTTATATGAGACATGCTTTGTTGGAGCAAAATTTATAGGCTAATTTTTGTTTCACTTAACTAAATTCTTTAAAAATAGTCAACAATTATAAACATAAGGAATCTTTTATTTTCTGCATAATGCCTTCAGTTACCCCCATTTTTCTAAATCACTAAAAAACAGAAAAAATCTTTTTACCATCAATAATTTTTTTGTGGCTGCTATAAAGCTGCAGTTCATGGATTATCACAATCTGCAAAGACTCCAAATTGTGAGTTGCTGAAAAATCAATGGAATATTGTGTGGTGGGCATCAATAGGTTGAAGCATATTATTGAGGAAGATTCAAATATATGAAATACCATCAAAAACATATTGTTAAAGAGTTATATGACTGGAAAAGTTGGGGTATTGATCATGAAGCAAGAATGAAAGCTAACAGTTTGATAGCTTTCATGTTGAACTGTTCTTTACATAAAGTTAAAAGAAGAGGCAGGTTGCTGCTATGGAATATGTCTGATGAAGCTGTGAACTGGTTTAGTCATTCTGAAAAGTGATTTGGAACTCTGATTCCAAAGGTTTTAAATAATGACTATACCCTTTGACTTAGCAACACCTTTATTATGGCTATAGTAGTGATCAAAGAAAGAAGAAAAGGACTCATTTAAAAATATTTAAAGCAGCTCTATTCATGGTGGAAAAGAATTGGAAACTGAGAGGGTGCTTATCAATTGGGGAATGGCTAAACAAATTATGATATTAGTGTGTGATGAAGTACTATTTTGGTATAAGAAATTATGAAGAGAATGGTTAGAAAAATTTGAGAAGACTTTTAAAAATTGATATGACATGAAGTAAACAGATCCAAGAGAATAATTTATGCAATGATTTTGAAACACTTAGAAACTGATAAACACAATGGAATCAACTGCAGTTCTAGAGGATTCATGATGAAGCATGTTATCCACTTCCTGATAGAGGCAATGGAAGCATTTCTGTTTTGGACATGGATATTGTAGAATTTGTCTTGTTTGACTATACAAATTTTCAGTTTTTTTTGGGGGGGAGGGCTTGTTCTGCTTTCTCAGTAAGTGGGAGGAAGAGAATTCAGAACTGAAAATAAAATGAAACAAAAAAAAGAAAAAAGAAATTGCCCTGAACTTAGGATCAAAAGAAGTGATTTTGAATACTGACTCTAACTTTTTACCCTTATGGTTTTAAACAAGTCATTGAAACTCTCCGAGCTTCAGTGTCTTCATTTATAAAATGAAGAGTTGGACTATGACTTCTAAATTTGCTTCTAGATCTACATCTATGATCCTATTTACATCTACATCTATTTACTTCTATGATCCTATGATCTAAAAACAGGTTCCCAACATGGGGAGGTGAAGATAGGAGGAGGGAGCTCACAATGGAAGAATTTATAAGAAGGATATGGACCAAAGAATTGGTAGGTTATAATGTGTGCCATGAGATAGCTCATTGACATATTATTCTTTAACTTTACTTTTGTTTTTGCCTTGTCTCTTCTAGTAGACTTATTTTTACTTACCTTTGTATCCACCACACTGTTTAAAACAGTTTCTTGTGTACAGCAAGTGCTCAACTAAGATTGTCTAATGTTGTTCAGTCATTTCAGTTGTGTACGACTCTTTGTGACTCCATTTTGCTGTTTACTTGGAAACATTCTAAAGTATCTTGCTATTTCCTTCTCTAGTTCATTTTATAGTTGGGAAAACTGAGGTAAACAGGATTAAGCAATTTACTTAGAACTAGTACAGAACTACCAATTGTCTGGGGCCAGATTTGAACTCATGAACATGAATCTTTCTGACTCCATGTCCAGCACCCTATTCACTGTACCACCTAGCTATCCACAGCTATGAATTCTGAATTCAGTGACTTAGAACTATTGTCTCTGACAATTACATTTTGAAAGGGAATTTCTAAAGCTAGGAAAGTTAGAAAATCACAGATTCTCAAGATGAACTTTAAGAAAACATCTAATACAATGTATAGCTAAGCAAGAATCCCCTCTGATACATCCCTGACAAATGATCATCCAAAGACCCCCAAAGAAGGGGGCCTACTAACACTCTTGAAATATAGCCCCTCTTTTATAACTCTTATTGTGAGGAAGTTTCCCCTCATATCAACCTTCAACTCTTCTCTCTCTAATTTCCACCCTTTGTTCCTGATTTTTCCTCTAGGATAAAGCAGAACAAGTCTAATCTCTCTTAACTTTTCAAATATTTGAAGGCAATAATTTTTCTCCTTTTTTTTCTGCAAGCTAAGTCTCTCCAAATCCTTCAACTTATTCTTCTGTGAAATCATCTCAAAACTCTTTAGCATTCTAATTACCCTCAAAATGGAGTTTTTCAACATTCTTACTAAGATGTGGCACCTAGAATTGAGCACAGTACTTCAGATGCAGTGTGGAAGAATGTAGCATTGTAAGTTTATCACCTTTCTTATTTCAGATGCTATACTTCTTTTCGTGGCAGCCTAAGAATGTATCAGCTTTTTAAACAAAATCATGCCATGTCATACTCTTTATTCCATATTGCAATTCCAGTTCACTAAAAGTCCCAATTTTGTTGTTATTGTGGTTGTTATGACAGGTAGGTGATGTCCAGGTGTGGAGCCAGGAAGAACTGAGTTCAAATCAGACTTTATACACTTCCTAGTTGTGTGACTCTGGGCAAATCACTTAATCTCAGCTTTCCTCCTCTATAAAATGTCTTTGTAAAGTTGTGACCGTCAAATGAAATAATAATTGTAGAACATGTCACACAGTGCCTGGAACATAGTGCTATACAAACAGTTTCTTTCTCTTTCACAAAATTTTGTGTATAATTACATCTTATGCATATATAATATACAGTATTATTATAATTATTTTGCTCTTTGTGATAATATGTAGCACAAATACTATTTTTTTATTTTTAGGAAAACTATTATGTAGCAACACTACCCATCTTGTGCAGTTGATTCTTTGTAACTATATGTAGAAGTTGACATTGATTCCTAGAACATTTCAGCCTATTGATTTCCAATGAAAGCTTTTTGCATCTCACCTTTGTCATTTAATATGTTAGCTTTCTCAAAGAGCTTTGAGTCATCTGGAAAGTTGATAATGGTGACATTTTTGCCTTCAAATCATTGCTAAAAATGTGGAATTGCTCATGAGCTGCTCTTCCTGAAGCCATACTAGCACAGTGCTAGCATACTAGCAGTGAGAGACTATTGCTCCTCTTTCTTAACTCAAAGGAAGGAATCCCTGATTGTGGTAATTTTAGGGATTATTGTAAGCCAATGGGGGAAATGCTTTTGTGAAGGGAGGGGTCTTTTAGAGTCTCCCTTCAAGAATTACAACCTATAAACTCTAGTCTACTCTGCCTTGACACAAGGCTTATTCTTTTCCTTTGTGAGGCACTTTACATGAGTGAAAAGACCTCTAATTCTGAACTTCAAATCCCAGTTCTTATACATACTAATAATTGTACTAGGTGTTTCAAGAGTCAGTTTAATTTTAAAATTAAACTGCTCTATCTTCATGAAGCAATTGTTAGGACCAATTTTAAAGCTAAACTGCACTAAGATTTTTGGGATCTCCATTATAATTGTGGGTAAGTTGCTTAAACTCTCCTACTCTCAATAGATCCACTAGACTCCTAATTGAGATACTTACTTGCTTCTTTAACTTTGCCAAATTTTCCCCAGGGGATAATTTCATGCTAAAAGTTGGCTGTTGCTGCTTTAGGGCTGGCTAAGTCTGATATTTCCTGCTCTTATATAGTATATTTTAAAAGCAAGAGAGTATTCATTTTAACCTTTTTGTCACTGTTGCATTGAAAGGATCTAAGAAGGATAGCATTGGCATGTTTATTCATCCTAGAACAGAGAAAGGAATTAGTCGAAGAAATAAATGGAGATAATATTCATGAAGCAACTGCTAGGACCAGGAATCCATGGCCCAGATTTATATTTCAGGTCTCTGACCTCCTACTCTCTGACTACTAGATCTTCTTCCAGTAGGAGTAAGGTCCAGTTGGACCTTAGTAACCAACAATAGTCCTGGTTGCTTCAATCACTTATTTTAATGGAAACAAGGTCAATAAGAAATCTTATTTCTATAGAGCCTCTAATAATTTTGACTACGGGTGGTGGGGTTTAGTGGCCACATCTAATTTCTCAGACTAGATAGCTGATCTGAGAAAGGAGATATGGCCATTTGTATTTCTCAAAACCAATCAGAATACCACTTTGGCACTGGAGAAACACATACATACACACACACATACAGACAGACAAACACAGACACAGACACAGACACAGAAACAGACACACACACACATACACACACACAAACAAGAGAGACTTGGAGACTCTGATTAAATACTGACTAGTTGTAGACAATAGACTAGGACCTGGAAGACCTTAAAACATAAAATATCAGAGCTAGGAGAGACGAGATTATAGAATATGGAATATCAGAGACTTGAAAATAAACAGAATATCAGGGCTAGGATCCATCTAATAGGATTACAAAAGAAAACAAAGGTTAGAGAAAATAAAATGTTTATTTTTCATATTCAAGTTCAGAAACCTCTTGAAATTAACCCATAGACCCACAAACCCAGGTTAAAACTCTTGATATAAGTCGCCCCTCTTATTTCCTAGTGGAGGAAACAGAATTCATGGGAGAAGGAAGGGGGGGTGTCAGGGAACTTGTCTAAGATCACAGCAAATCAGCAACTGCAGGAATTAGAATGTGAGTCACACCACAAACTCTCTACTGATGTAGCATGCTCTTCTTTTGAATGAAGTTGTAGGAAATGCCAATGTAACCTTGTGGTTACTTTCTTAATTCCTCTCTCTGGTAACCACTCTTGTGGGCAACCTTGCTGTTCACACTCGAAGCTTCACTAGTTGCCTGGTATTAAGCAAAAAATCTACTAAGAAATCAACAGCTTATCCACTGCTACTGATGTAAGCACAAATCTATCAAATTCTAGTAAATATTCAAAACCTCAACTCAATATAACTACTTCTGTGTCATAAGCCTGGTGGTCATTTTAGAAATTAAAAAAAATCATATCTATTTTTGGTGGAGGTAATTGAGGTAAAGTGATTTGCCTAGGATCATACAGCTAGAAACTTCTCTGAGGTCAGATTTCTCACAGTCAGGGCAAACTTCTTATTGATCAATATAGTTTAAATGTACCTACAGCTAAGGAAGGAATCTAGGTGTTGTATTTTGTCAATTACTTTAAATGGGGCAAGTGATACGATGGATTGACTCAATCAACCCTTCTAAAGAGATCACAATTCTATAGTTGTATGGAGCTTTGGGGGTTGACTAGTAAAAATCTTTCACTTTATAGATATGGAAAATAATTTGCTCCAGATCATTCTGACTCTGGATCTGGTGCTCTGTCCTCTATGTCACCTAGCTGCCCCCTTATGGCATTCCTGATGTTCATAGAAGGAACAACAGCAAAATCTCAGAAATATGAAACAACTACATTTTTTCTGTTGTTCTATTCCTTGTTTTTAGAATAACTGCTCATATTTTATAGTGTTTTATTATAGATTTATAAAGTTTGTAGTGCCTTTATCTTCCCCAAACTACCCTTTATGTATTTTGTGTATAAATGTATATAAGTGCACATTGTCTCCCACATTAAAATGTAAACCTGAAGTACATTTTGGGTCCTAATTAAAAGGGAACAAGAGACTGTGTAGAACAGTGGAAAGAACACTGGACTGATAATTTGAAGGCTTGGATTCTCAATTCAGATCTATTACTGAATAACAGAGTTATCATGGACAAGTCCTTTTGGACCTTTTTTGGGGCCTCACCTTCAAAAACTGTAAAATTCAGGGTTTGTATTAGGCATTTTTCAAAGGCTTCTTTCAACCCTAATAGCCTCCTTGAATAATAGAATAAATAATAGAACTACTCCTTCAGCTTTTATTTCCTCTAAGGGGAAAAATCTACTCCTCTTCAAAGCTGCCATTTCATTTTGAGATAGCTCTAATTTTTAGGAAGCTTTTCCTTGCATTCAGCCTAATCTGCCCCTTTGTACCTTCTATCTCCTACTTCTGTCTTCTGGTAACAAACAGGACCAGAATTATTTTTCTTCTTACACAAGAGAACTCTTCAAATTGGCAAATATAGCTCCCTTATCCCCTTTTTTCCCCAGGTTGAAGAGGTCCCTTCATGAAGCAGCCCAGCAGAATGAATAGATTTTTGAACAGAAAATCCAGCAGATATGAAATTCAAATCTAGCTCACACTGAATAACTTTGTGACTTAACCTTTCTCAGTTTCCTCATCTGCAAACTGGGGACTATGAGGAGTACCTACTTCATAGAGTTTTTTGACTCAAAAGTGAGGTCATATATATAACGAGTTTTGCAAGTTTTCAAATGCTATGGAATGTTTGCTATTATTCATATGGTCTTTGTATGGCAGTTTTGAGGCCGTTTGGCACCCTGCATACCCCTCTCTGGTCACCCTCCAGAGGTTCTACAATCCCACAATGTCTAACAACATATGTTGAACATCTGAGAAAGAGGACTGGAGCCCTTGAGTCTGATGTATCAGGTCTGTGTACATAGATATGTACTTACATAAAGACATTCCATATGCTACAGAGGAGGATTTGTAATAACGATGATGGAACATTTCAGCTTCATCATCTGGCAAGGTCTTTGTCCATAGTTCCTTGCTCATGCTACTCAAATTAAGCTTGGAACAGAATCTGTGTTAGGGAGCTAATGCCATGTACTGTTCTTTGTGTATTTGTGCTTGTGTATTTATATAAAAATTCAGCACTTAATTGTATGTTTGGCCTGCTTACCACAAGCTTCTCAGAGACATTCCAAAGCCTTGTTATATTTTCATATATCTTATAAAATGTCAGAGCTGGAAGGAAGTTTCGAATTGTCTGCTCCAATCCCCACATCTCACAGATGGGGAAACTAAGGGAATCTAAAAGGGGGTGTTACTTGCTCAACATCACATAGTGAGTTAGTGGCAGAACTGGGAATAGAACCCCTATCTCTGACCTCACTATACTACTCATGTGGGGACATGGGAAGAAGCGTTCCTTGGTGGCACAGCTCCCATGTAAAAGCTTTCCTTTCCCTTTAATTTCAAACAGCCTCCTTCCCTTCAGGCTCTCCCAGATTCTGGAGACATGTCATTGACTATACATGAATTTATTAATATATTGATGGACACAATCTGAGTCTACTTTCATCTAACTCATATTGTCAGAAGTACCAGAAGATTCAATGGGGAAAGAAATATATGTTTATTAAACACCTCCTTTGTGCCAGGCACTATTCTAGGTATTTTACAAATATTAACTCATTTGATCCCCACAACAATTCTGGAAGGTATGCTATGATCCCTATTTTATCCCAGTTGAGGAAACTGAGGCAGTCAAGGTTAAGTGACTTACTAGCTTCACAAAGCTTGTGAGACTGGATTTTAATTAGTTCTTCCTGACTTCAGGCTTAGAGCTCTATTCACTGTGCCACCTTGCTATCTCTAAAGCTAATGCAGATATTTAGAGTGGGGAAGGTAGAGAGCTAAAAAAGGATTAAAGAGTTGGTCAAGCAGGGCTTAAAATGGTAACTAGAAAGGGATAATTGAAATTTTATCAAACAGGAAGAGGGATAATTCTACAGCTAGGTAGAGTAGAGGGCTGAGTCTGAATTTTGAGTCCAGGACACCTCAGTTCAAATTTGGTTTCAGATACTTATTAGCTCTACGACCCTATGCATGCTGCTTAACCTCTCTCAGTCTCAATTTCTTCATCTGTAAAATGAGAATAATAATAATACCTCCTTCCCAGTGTCGTTATTGGGGATAAAGTGAAATAATATATGCAAAGCACATTTCAAACTATAACACACTATATAAATGCTAGCTAACATCATCACCACCACCATTATTATTAATGCTCTTTTTAAGGCAGAAGGAAAGAATGCTGGCTCTGTAACTGACTCACTAGATGACCCCTGTCCCCAGTTATTTCTTTTGTCTCTCAAATGAAGGGTGATTTTTAAGCTCCCTTCTTACTCTAATATTCTATAAGAATAAGTAGTGAACTCTTTTTTTTGAGGTTGATGATGAAAAAGTGAGGGTCCTGGAGTCCAGACAGAGAGTCAGGGGGAGCAAAAGAGTGATAACTAAAAAGCAGGGCAGTGAATCATCCAAAAAATATTTATTAAATGCCTAGCATGTGCAAGCATAAGGTCACAGATTACAATTTGGAAAAGACCTCAGAAATGAGTCCAAGCTCTTCACTTGACAGATGAGGGAGTGAACCAAGAAAGGTGGAATGACTTGGTCTGAGTCTGACAGGCAATAAATAGCAGACTGGGGATCCCTTCCAAATGTGCTCTTTCTACTACACCAGGAGTACACTGAGCTAGACCCCGAGAGAGATGCAAAGCTAAGACAGAAATGGTCTCTAGCATATACACACAGACCTCTGAGCTTATAGTCTCATAGGGAGAGACAAGGCATGTATATAAAAGCCATTAAATTCATACAAAGTGCAATAAGAGACATGAATTTTTATATGGGAATTCAGAAGAAAGAGACATTGCTTTTAGCTGGGGTTGGGAAGGGAGAGGGAACTCAGTGGAATCAGCAGTTATTTTAGCTCTTGAAAACTCACTGGGAGGAAAATACTTTGGAAAACTTAAAGCAGTATGTGAACCTGTGAGGCACCCTGTGAAATAGGGAGAGGGCCAGATGAACCTCAGTGGGAGGTTCATCTGGATTCAAATGCCACCACTGGCTATGGAGGAAGGCACTTTAACTTGTACGAGTTTAGGCAACTCTGTAAGATTTTATAGAGTAGAAGAATTGCTGAGAAGCTACATGTACTAATAAATGGTGTGGGCAAGAAAAGTCACTTGATATTTAATACTATTTTATACATACACACATAACACACGTGTATGCATATGCACATGTATCTAACACTCATGGGCATTTTTACATACATATATACACACATATGTGTGTTCCATTATCCCCCTCTCTCTCTGTATATATATATATATATTCTAAAATATCTTCAATAAGTGATCTAGAATCTATCTAAAGACCTCTAAAGGAAATATAGTAAAATGGAAAAAAAGTATTGGAATTGTGTTGGAAGACCTCAATTTATGTTGAAACTTCTATATTTACTGTGTGACCCTAGGTTTAACCATTTTGAGCCTCAGTTTCTCTATCTGGAAAATATTCTTGGTAGGAAAGTGCTTTATAAACTGTAAAGTATCATGAAACATTTTATTTCCTTTAAAGACAAGCATATTTACTTTAAGGCAAATGAAGTTATTAGGGCTTTTTCCTCTTTAAATTGAACTGATATCTGTCTTTCCACAAGGATTAGCCATTTAGTTCTATCTTATAAGGGCAGACTATCATGTTCTTTTCTTAATTTTCTTTTCTCTAGGAGAAGCATTTAGCTTTCTTCATCTTTTCTTCATATTTATTAATCTACAATTCCTCTTGTCAACCAGTGTTCCTCCTTCATCATGTCAATGTCCTTCCTAAAATGTGATATTAAGAACTCAGCAACACTCTAGATATGACTGTGTACAGTACGTTGTACTTTTTTTCTTCAGCTAAATGTAGAGAGATCCTTGAGGACAAACTGGAAGGGGATGGGGTATCTACCCCCCCCCAAATGACTTTCAACTGTGCCATCACAAGCAAAGCAACTTTCACCTCTTCCTGCTAGCCCAGTCTTTAAATTGAGACGTAGGGAATCTTTAGGACAAATTGACATTTTGACATTAGACTTTCAATCTCCTGTTATTCAGTTCGTTTGAGGGAAGAGAAAGAGAAAAATCGGTAGGGAATGGATTTTCTTTTTCCTTCTGTGCAGGTTTGACCTCTATCTCTACACTTTTTTTTCTTGCCTTGCTTTTGGAAGGAAGAATTAGGGTCTTCCAATTTGACTATGTGGCTCTCATCTCATATTGTACTTGTCTCCAGGCTGACTTCCAGCCACTGTTGGGAACATGAGTGATGCTCTCCACTCATTGATGAACATTCTTATACCTGCTAATACCCTTCACATCCCAGACTCTTAGTTCCTGTAGATAATCACCTAAATCCCATTTCCCATCCCTTCACCACTTAATTCATCATTACAATCCCCTTCAATGCTCCCATTTAAAGTTTCAACCAAATACCTCCCAGCCTTCCATTGTGCCTGTTCCCTAGGCAACACCATCTTCGATATTTTCCTTTCCTCCTAGCCACTAGCTTTTACTAAAACATGGCTCCTCCCTGATGATATAACCTCCCTGACCACTCTTTCTAGTGCTAGTTATATCTTCACTCATTCTTCTCAATTTATTAGCCTAGGTGGGGAAATGGAAATACTTGCTTTCTATCACCACTTCCAGGTCCACACCACATTTCTCTCAGTAATCTCTCTTTGAGATTCTGCTACAGTTTATTGACTTTTCACCTTTCCCTCTCCCTTCCTTTACAAAACATTATTCTTCATCTGCATGGTGACCTCCAATCCCTTGACCTTCAATTCTCTTCTTTCCTGTATTTGCCACCATCTCTTATTTTTCCTATTTTGACATTTTGGTGAACCAATTCCACTCTAGTCTGTTTATCATATCACCAGTTACACCCAACCAAGTCTCAGCCTTGGGTCTCCTACTATTCACTGTATTCATTCCTTCAAACATGCTGCTGGAATGAATATAAAGTCATCTAAATATTTGCCTAGATCTACTACTCATTTATGCTACACAACCTCAATTGTTCCTTTACTCCTGCTAGACAATACTATTATAACTCTCTTATTAACTTTTCACTTCCTACAGTGGCTCTTCTAAACCTTTCCATTGCTTCCAAACTTTGAATTGTTTTACTTTTTCTCCACTCTCTCAGCAGAGAACTTTGCCTCAGACTTTGTAGAAAAAGGTTGAGGCCAGTTCCCATGTGTTTCCTCTTCTCCTTTTATCCTCAGATCTTACCACTCAGATGCCTTCTGCTATCATCTTTTCCTTCACTTTTGTCTTATGTGATTAAGTGACTTTCCTTTGTACTAAGGCTAACACATCTGCTATTTCAAGTGATCCCTTTACTATGTCCAATCTTTCACTTATTTTCAATCTATTCTCCTACTTAACAATATATTCATATCTCCCCTATCCTGAAAAAAACCTTACTTGATTCTTCCATCCTCATTATCATCCTATATTTCTTTGTAGCTAAACTCCTTGAAAATGCCAACTACAATATAGCCTTCTATTCTTTTTCCTCTCGTTTTCAATCCCTTCAGATTTGACTTTCTAACTTTATTAATCCACTAAAACTGTTCTCTCCTAAGTTACTAACGTTCTATTAAATGGCAAATCCCATAACCTTTTTTCAATTCTTATCCTCCTTAAATTTTCTGCAGCCTTTGATACTCTTCCTTAATACTATCTTCTTTCCAGGTTTTCAGGATGTCACTCTTTTCTTGTTTTCTTTTCTTGTACCTATCTGACTACTCCTTCTCTGTTTCCTTTGCTGGATCCTTTCCCAGAACATGTCTTCTAACCATTAATATCCCTTATGGTTCTCTCCTGGGGAGAGACTTGAGGCAGCCTTTTTTTTTTTTAGCAGAAAGAACCTTATTGACTGTAGTTTTTGTTCCATTTGATGAGATTTACTTACCTTCCTATTCCTTAAATTCTGTAAATTCCCTTGCTTTTGGACATTTTTGATAGTTTTTCTTGAGTTTTTCTTACGAGGAGTAGTGTGCTGCAGTGGAAAGAATCAGGGCATTTTATATCTCATCATGATCCTGCCACTATGACCTTAAGTAATTTAATTGCTGTGGAGTCTCAATTTCCTTATCTGTAAAATGACAGTATTGCATTAGATGATTTCCTTATTTCTGAGTAGTAATTTATGTTTAACCAATTACATGTAAAATTTTTTAAAATTCACTTTAAAAGATTTCTATTTCTAAATTCTCTCACTTCTCTCCCCTGAAATGGTAAATAATTTGATATGGATTACACTTGTTTAATCATGACAAGCATATTTCCATATTACTCATGTTTTTTTAAAGCGCAAACTTAAAAAAAAGACATACACATAGAAAAGTGAAAAGTAGTATGCTTCACCCAGTATTCAGACTCCATTAGTTCTTTCTTTGGAAGTAGATAACATTTTTCATTGTGAGACCTTTGGAATTGTCTCAGATCATTGCATTGCTGATTCACAGTTGGTCATCATACAATATTGCTATGATTTTCCTGGTTCTGATTACTCCATTTTGCATTAGTTCATGTAAGTCTTTACAGGTTTTTAAAAAAGGATTAGGTGATTACTAAGGTTCTTCTTGCTGTAGTTGTATGATTCCTTGATTTGACAGTCATATATTAATGAGGTGCTGATTTTAACCAACAAATACATTACTTAGGTTCTTTACCTGATGACAATAATTTATCTGATGTTTGCTAGTACATCAAAATTATCCTATTAAAGAGACAAATTAGTTTTTCCTCAAGCCTAATTTTTAGTGTTTTTTTTAAGTATACATTTGGAGATCTTTTACACATAAAGAAGCATCTCCTTTACATATTAGAAAGGAATGTTAGCTATTTTCATACTAAAGGTTCTGGTAAGAACTTCCGAGGGCAGTGAGGGTGTGTAATAGATAGCTTAGGTAGACTGAAGTCAAGAAAACTTCTTTTCCCAAGTTCAAATATGGCTCCAAACACTTACTGGTTTGTATAACTTTGGGTAAGTCTCTTAACCCAGTTTGCCTCAGTTTTCTCATCTGTAAAAGAATCTGGAGAAGGCAATGGCAAAGCACTCCAGTATCTTTGATTTTTTTATGGTATCTTTGCTGAGAAAACCATCCAAAGAGTTGAACAAGACTGAAAAACAACAGAACAACAAAAGCACTTCTGAATATAAATATGTATATACACATAAATATACATACAGATCAAGTAGAATGTAAGTTTGTTCATCTCTAGAGGCTATTGCATAGTGGGTATTAATAATTGAATGAACTAGTAAAAAAAATTAGATCAATTTGAGACACCTACCTGGTCATTTGTATTAGGAGGTTTCAAAATATCAGCTCAGTGACCCTTACAAACTCATATCCTCTTTGTAGTAATCCAAGAATTTGATCTCTGATGAGAACTTATTCTGTCAGAAGTTATTCAAAGACCAATAATGTTATGAGATTTTATTCTATTAAAAGTTATTCAAAGACCAATTATGTTATTTCCAGTCATTTCTAATTTCCAAAGAAAATTGCTGTTTGTCCTTCCATTTCTGGATATAGATTACTCCAGTTTAGTTTCGGTTTCCAGGATTTTCTATAAAGGGTTTGAGGAGCCAGGCTTAAGCTTTAGGCCTTCCTCATTTGACCAAATGCCAACTTCCAGGACCAGCAGCTGCTGGTCTTGCTTTTGGTTCCAGTCCTCTTTCACCTGGCTTGTACACTTTAGTGTACTGTATTGATACTTTACATTTCTTCATCTCCAACTTCAAAAAGATGAATAAGAAATAGGAAAGGATAAATAGAATAGTTCCCATCTCTTCAAAATCAGAGTAATTCAATATGACACCAAGGCCATTGCCAGTGTACCCAACAGAAATGGAGTGTGGGGTGTTAGAATTACTGCTTTATTTGGAAACAGAAGTCTTGGGGCTGAAACTTGCCTCTACTATTTTACTACTATATGTGACACTGAAACAAACCCTTTCTTATCTCTGAACTTCAGTTCTATACACTATAAAAGAGGGATTGGTCTAGGTGACTATTAAATAGCCTTCTATCTTTGGATCCTATGATGCTCACTGATACTCCAATTTTTTTTTGCACATATCAAGAAACAAATCTTTCACTGTAAAGGCTCCTGTAGTCTCTAATTGTAGTGGAATAGAGAAGGATGGAGCTCAGTTTTCTTCTTAGACCTGCCAAATTATTCTAAGGGCTTAAAGTTTGGTAAGAGTCTCAAATTTCCTGAGGTATCCTGGCTGCTATTTTAACATCAAGTTAACTTCTTTCTCCTTAAGGTATCTATAGATGTCATCATCCCTGGACATGAAGAGGAGATCTGCTATCCCTCTTGTCTGCTATTTCCCTGTATGAGGGGACAAATGAGCCACAACAAGATTCCCAGTCATGCTGCCTCAGGGATCTGCAAAGACCCACTTTTCTAGAAGTTACCTAAACTTAGTAACCTTCAACAAAATCAAGCATTCAAATAAACAAGCTAAGTAAAAAATGGCCATACCTAAAGCCATAAACTCCAAACTATTTACAACTAGTTTAAAAACTAAAAAACTAAAAAAAACTGTGTATATTAACTTTCACAAAATAATAACAAAAACGTCCTGTTTGCTTCTCTGTCCCGTTTTGGTAACTTTTTCTCCCATGTACTTTTTTGGTGGATTTTGTGGCTGTTATTATCATTCCTTCTCAGAACTCTTCTAATGCCTTAATGTTGTATGGAGTTGGCCCTAATTCCTTGAATTTCTGCAAGTAGAGCATGATTACTAGCAGACTTTAGCAATCTGGCAAGGCTTGGATTAAAGTTCAAGGAATATATTCTATGGAAGGACTAGATTAATTTAAAATGGGAATGTTCACCATCAGCAAGTTGGCTGCTGAATAATGAATCCTTTACTAATGGTGATGTATATAACAAAAATAAAATAAAGTAAAATCTTCCACATTTCTGTGTGTCCCTTTCTCTTTCTGTAGTGGTAGTAGCCCAGTAGCTCAGTGATGAAAAAGAGAGCAGATGCTAAGAATTGTTGTTAGACCATCTGGAATCATTAACTTAATTGCTAATAGTCTAAATGGAATATCCTTTTCCAGTAACAATCAAGTTGATATACAACTCAATACTACATACCACTTAATAATGTCAATATTGACATAGGATCATAGGTTTAGAATTCAAAGAGGCATTAGAAATTATCTAATTTAACCTCTTCACTTTACAGATGAGGAAACTGAGTCCCAGATAAGTTAGCTCAAAGTCATGAAAAAAGTTCGAGGAAAAGCTAGAATTCAAACTCATTTTTCTGATGAAACCTTTGCATTATCCTATATTATCTCCTATTCTCATAAATTAATCTAGGAGATACAAAGATGTTGCAAGTAAATGGAAAGGTAGATCAGGGAAATGGATAAAGAACTGAATAGACTTCATTTTATCATGTGCTCAGTCAATAAGAAATAACACTTTATTGTCTATTCAGTCATCTTGTCCTGCAGTAAATATGATAAACATAAATAGAAGAAAACATCACCATTATCATTTCAGCTCCTATGCTGATGTACAAGATCAAAAAATAGAGAAATTCAATGTAGAACTTAACCATATCTTTTAGGTCATGCAATCAATAAGCAACATGTATTTTATGACCATTATATGCTAATAGTTGGGATTGTAAAAATAAAAGTAAAATAGAGTCTGCTTACCAAAGAACTCACAGTTTAGTAGAGGGTGAGGGAAGAGGACAACAAATGCATATATACAATATAGATAAAAATAATTTTGAGTCAAGGAACCAGTAGCTTGGGAGATTAGGAAAAGCTTCACCTCAAAGGTGGTACTTGTGTTCAACTGAGGAATAATAGGGATATAAAAGGTAGAAGTGAGGAGGGAGTAAGTAGGAAGGGATTCTAAGCATGGGGGACAGCCAATGAAAAGGTTTGAAGAGGGGAGGTGGAATGTTGTGTAGGAAGAAGAGTAAGAAGG
The DNA here is from genome assembly GCA_023553655.1 of Myrmecobius fasciatus. Lineage (NCBI taxonomy): Eukaryota > Metazoa > Chordata > Mammalia > Dasyuromorphia > Myrmecobiidae > Myrmecobius > Myrmecobius fasciatus. The sequence goes on along the minus strand of JAJPUD010008840.1, from coordinate 7,099 downwards.
TCAGTTAATAACACTTGCATAAAGGAATAACGTATAACAAGACTGGAAATGTAGGTTGAGATTGTGAAAAGGTTGAATGTTGAATGTAATTTTCTATTTGGTCTAAGATGTAATGGGGCTACTAGAGTTTATTGAATAGGGACCTGACAGTTCTACTTTATGAAAATCACTTTGCCAGCTGTATGAGAGATGTTTAGGAGTAGGAAAAGACTTATCAAGTCTTTTGAGACAGTGAGACTTATCAAGAGATTGGGATAGCTAGATGGCTCAGTGAATGCTGTCTGGAGTCAGGAAGATTCATCTTCCTGAGTTCAAATCTAGCCTCCGATACTTAGTAGCTCTGTGACCCTTGGCAAGTCACTTAACTGTTTGCCTCAGTTTTTTCGTCTGTAAAAATGAGCTAGAGAAACAAATAGCAAACTATATCAATATCTTTTCCAAGAAAAGTTCAAATAGGGTCATGAAGAATTGGACAAGACTGAAATGGCTGAACAAAAGTAGTCAAGAGACAACTGTGATAATCCAGGTGGGAGAGGTGGTAGCTGAACAAGTGAAGATAAAGGGACAAATGCAATTCAACAATTCAATAGAAGCAACACAACAGATGAGTTTATTGTAAGAGGAGGCATAAAGGAGGACTGAAAAATAGGCTGGAAAATGTGGTTTAGGTATATGAAATGAAAGAGTACAAAATTTATTGAGAGTATTCAGAAATTTCATTCTGAATAAGACTATATTATATAAGTACATGATGTATACTTCTTCAACAAAACAGTAGGAAAGTCTCAATAAAGTAAATACTGAACATTATATATTAAAAAAAACAAAGATGTTATTCCAGCAGCTAGGAAGTTACTTATGCCTGACATGGGAACAATTTCCAAGTCACAGATCATATCCCCAGGATAATATACCATGACCAAGTAGGATTTATACCAGGAATGCAGGAATGGTTCAATATTAGGAAAACTATTAGCATAATTGATTATATCAATAACTAAATTAATAAAAACATAATATTATCTCAGTAGATGCAGAAAAAGCATTTGACAAAATCCAACATCCATTCCTATTAAAAACACTAGAGAGTATAGGAAAAAATGGACTTTTCCTTAAAATAGTAGCATCTATTTAAAATCATCAGCTTACATTATATGTAATGGCGATAAACTAGACCATTCCCAATAAGATCAAGGGTGAAACAAGGTTGCCCACTATCACTATTAATATTCAGTATTGTACCAGAAATGCTAGCTTTGGCAATAAGAGGAGAAAAGGAGATTAAAAGAATTAGAGTAGGTAATGAGGAAAACAAATTACCACTCTTTGCAGATGATATAATGGTATGCTTAGAGAACCCTAGAGAATCAACTAAAAACTATTAGAAATAATCCACATTTTAGCAAAGTTGCAGGATACAAATTAAATCCACATAAATCATCAGCATTTTTATACATCACTAACAAAATCCAACAGCAAGAGTTACAAAGAGAAATTTCATTTAAAATAACTGTCGATAGTATAAAATATTTGGGAATCTGTCTGCCAAGGGAAAGTTAGGAACTATATAAACAAAACTACAAAACACTTTCCACACAAATAAAGTCAGATCTAAACAAGTGGAAAAATATCAAGTGCTCTTGGATAGGTCAAGCAAATATAATAAAGATGACAATACTACCTAAACTAATCTATTTATTTAGTGCTATACCAAACTCCCAAGAAACTATTTTACTGATCTAGAAAAAATAATAACAAAATTCATCTGGAAGAACGAAAGGTCAAGAATTTCAAGGGAATTAATGAAAAAAAAACAAATGAAGGTGGCCTAGCTGTTCCAAATCTAAAACTATATTATAAAGCAGTGGTCATCAAAACCATTTGCTACTGGCTAAGAAACAGAGTAGTTGATTAGTCAAATAGGTTAGGTTCACAGGACAAAATAGTCAATGACTATAGTAATCTAGTGTTTGACAAACCGAAAAACCTCAGTTTTGGGGATAAGAACTCACTATTTGACAAAAACTGCTGGGAAAATTAGAAACTAGTATGGCAGAAACTAGGCATTGACCCACACCCAACACTGTATATGAAGATAAGGTTGAAAAGGGTTCATGATTTAGACATAAAGAATGATATTATAAATAAATTAGAAGTGCATAGGCAGTTTACCTCTCAGATCTGTGGAGAAGGAAGGAATTTGTGACCAAAGAAGAACTAGAGATCATTATTGATCACAAAATAGATAATTTTGATTATAGTAAGTTAAAAAGTTTTTGTACAAACAAAACTAATGCAGACAAAATTAGAAGGGAAGCAATAAACTGGGAAAACATTTTTACATTCAAAAGTTCTGATAAAAGCCTCATTTCTAAAGTATATGGAGAATTAATTCAAATTTATAAGAATTCAAGCCATTCTCTAATTGATAAATGGCCAAAGGATATAAACAGACAATTTTCAGATGAAGAAATTGAAACTATTTCTAGTCATCTGAAAAAGTGCTCCAAATTACTATTGATCAGAGAAATACAAATTAACACAACTCTGGGATACCACTACATGCCTGTCAGATTGGCTAAGATATCAGGAAAAGATAACAATGAATGTTGGAGGAGATGTGAGAAAACTGGGACACTGATACATTGTTGGTGGAACTGTGAACGGATCCAATCATTCCCGAGAGCAGTTTGAAACTATGCTCAAAAAGTTATCAAACTGTGCATACCCTTTGACCCAGCAGTGTTTCTACTGGGCTTACATCCCAAAGAGATCTTAAAGGAGGGAAAGGGATCCACATGTGCAAAAATGTTTGTGGCAGCCCTTTTTTGTAGTGGCTAGAAACTGGAAACTGAATGGATGCCCACTAGTTGGAGAATGGCTGAATAAATTATGGTATATGAATGCTATGGAATATTATTGTTCTATAAGAAACGACCAGCATGATGATTTCAGAGAGTCCTGGAGAGACCTACATGAACTGATGCTAAGTGAAATGAGGAGAACCCGGAGATCATTATACACAGCAACAAGACTATACAATTATCAATTCTGATGGACATGGCTCTCTTCAATAATGAGATGATTCAAACCAGTTCCAATTGTTCAGTGATGAAGAAAGCTATATACACCCAGGGAGAGGCCTGTGGGAACTGAGTGTGGACCACAATATAGCATTTTCACTCTTTCTGTTGATGTTTGCTTGCATTTTGTTTTCCTTCTCAGGTTTTTTTTTTTTTGATCTGATTTTTCTTGTGCAGCAAGATAACTATAAATATGTATACATACATTGAATTTATAATATATTTTAACATATTTAGCATGTATTTGGCGACCTGCCATTTAGGGGAGTAGGTGGGGGGAAGGAGGGAGAAATTTGGAACAGAAAGTTTTGCAAGGGTCAGTGTTGAAAAATTACCCATTTTGTAAATAAAGATCTTTAATAAAAAAATAAAAACAACCCCCCCAAAAAAACCCAAGTCACAGATCAGTGTATAATTGGACCATTTACAACAAACTAGAAGCAATAATAAAGATAAGACAGCTGTATACAGTTACAACTATTTAAAGTCAACGTATTTAAATAGGTTTTTAACTCAACACATTGAAAAGGAATAAAGGCAAAGATATTGACCATGATAATCACAATTTTTAAGGAAGTTTAATCAATGTAAGAAATGATCATTACAAGGAGATCAAAAGAGTGTGGAAAGTATTTCATTCAGTAAATGCTTGATCTTCTTGGTAAGCAGAGACATGGAAGCCTAGGGCAATAATTACAACACAAACTTATTTTCAAAAACCTTACGGAGTAGGACAGTGGAAGATAATGAGCAAAATTGATTCACATAGTAAAAAGCAATCTGCAGAAAACGAGTCTACAGAAAATGTGGCATGAGATCAACCAAAACAGTTCAGCCCAAGAACATGTGTAGATGAAAATGTAAGGGCAGCAAAAAGGTATAAGTGGCACATATTTGCCAAGATTTCTGTAGTAAATCATTCTCATCATAATGATACCACCACATTTGTATTATAACACTTTGATATTCAAGCAATGCGTGGGCACAGTGGATAGCCCACTATGGTTAGTAAGACCTGAGTTTAAATTATGCCTCTTATTATCTGAGTGACTCAGGCCAAATGTTTTAACCTCTCTGCCTCAGTTTTCTAATCTATAAATGGAGATAATAAGAGTACCTACCTCCCAATGTTGTAAGTATCATTAAATAATATGTAAAGAATTTTAAAATGTTAAATATCATACAACTTGTTATTAATTTTAATATACAATAAATGATAAAGAAGAAATGATATTTAAGAAGATGAAGTCAGAAAGAGTAGCTGGATTTGCTCAAAAATATATACTGGATATGAAACAATTTTGAAATCATCAATTTCTAAAATATTTTTAAAAGGGGAAAGATTCCAAAAATGAAATGGAAAAAAACATATTGTTGACCCTGCAACTTTTAGCATTTTGACCAATAATTTAGGTAAAATCTTAAAAACATACTTGTCAGTAATTCCAATAGGGATGGAAAGTGCCATCTGCATTCAGAGAGATACCCATGAAGATTGTATGTGGATCAAAGCACAATATTTTCACTTTTTGTTAATGTTTGTTTGTTTTTTTTCCCTTCTTTCTCTTTCTTTTTTTTCTTTCTTCTTTTCTTTTTCTTGAGCAGCATGATGAATATGGAAATATGTTTAGAAGAATTGCACATTTCATCTATATCAGATTTCTTACTGTCTTGGGGAGGGGGAGATAAGGCAGGGAGGGAGAAAAAATTTGGAAAACAAGGTTTTATCTTTGCATGTATTTGGAAAAATAAAATAATATTGAAAAAAGTATACTTGTCAAATCTGCAAGTGACATAAAACTGGAAGGAGAACCTCTTACCTTGTAGTAAAGAATTAGGATCCAAAATGATTTTGATTGGCTAGAGTAATGGGTCAAAAGAAAGAGAGTTAAATTTGAGATGAAAGTGTAAAATTCCATGCCTAAATTAAAAATAAAAACTCACAGCTCCACAAATGCATGATAAAAAAAGAGTAAGCTACGTGACACTTCCTGTGAAAAGAATCTGGTGATTTTAGTGGTCTGAAAGTTCCAGATGATCCTATGGCAGGATATGCAACCAAAAATTTGGATGTTATTTTGGACTGCAGGAAGAGAGACAAAGTATCCAGAAAGAGGGAAGGAATCATTCTGTTGATCTCCACTATTTCACCCAAATGGAAGAATGGTATTTTTTTTAGAAGAGATGAAGGTTCACAAGGAATGCCTGCCCACTTTCTGTTTAATTAGAAGAGTATGTTCCTTTAAAGAGTGGAATAAAAGTTTCATTCTTAAAATAAAAATGAAACAGGATGGGAAAGAGAACGGTATCCCTGATCTATGTAAGGAGATCGGAGGATGGAAACATGTGACACGAAGGGAAAAGAGAAGAAAAGGAACCTTGCTTGTGTAGAGCTAATAGATTGGTGGGTCTTTGCAAATGAGAAGGATTTTGAATCTGAGGGGCAAGCAGCTGCTTGTTCTGCAAGAATGATGATGTGGGTCCACAGATATGGCCAGGAGAGGGAGTATCCAGGAAGGATTAGAGGAAGAAGAGATAAGTATTGATGGCTGGTAATTCCCTTCTGAGAGGTCCCAAGGCAGCTATTTGTCAGCTTAATGTTAGTGAGAAAGTTCTCTTTATGGTAATATAATCTAACTATGGCTTACATCCAGGAATGAGATACCTCCCAAGAAATATCAAATCTGATGATCTTTACCCATTTGATATGATAGAAAAAACACTGGCTCAGGAGTCTTTTAGGACCTGACTTAAAATTTTATTTCTGATACTCAGAACCTCTGTGGCAAGAATATTAAATTCAATGAGTCTCATTTTCCCTATCTGCAAAATGAAATGGGTAAGGTAGATTTTTTTAGGTTCCTTCCAATTTTGTAGTTATGATCTTAAGATCTAGTCACTTAAGGCAGGGGACAGGGCACATAAAATACTGCTAGGAGAAATATAGAAAGTAGTATTAAGGATCATGAGGCAGAAAAAAACAACCCTGAAGATCTTAATGGTTTTTAATGTGTATACGAAAACTAGGATTTGGATCCAGATCTTTTGACACCTGAACATTCATCATTGCTCTTAATCAAAGACAAGAACTTCAGATGAGAATAGTAGATTTGGGAAATGAAGAACTGGTAAAGAAGACGGTGTCTGAGAGTAGATTTTGGATTTGTGGACCACTGCTCAAAATAAGGAATGAAGGCCTTTTGGCTAGGAAAAAAAATACACTTAATAAGGAGTAGTAAAATGTATTTTTTTTTAGTAGTGCTGAAAAATCTGAAAGCAATTTTAATAGAGAAAGAAAGAGGAAGGAGAAAACAGTCTATATATAGCTATCAACTTAGATGCCATAAAGATTAGTTACATGAAAATGTAGGACATAAAAATTTAAATCCATCTACTTATGTACCACATAACAAAGAATGGATTATAAACAAGGTGAACTAAAGATCCTGTGCAAGGAGACAAATTTTATTTCATAACTGTCAATGAAACTTGATGGAATCTGATCTGTGAAAAGAATAGGATTCTGTGCACCTTATTTAAAAGGAACAGGTATGGACAAAGAAGGAGTCAGTCTCTAAAGGACTGATTAACAGATAGTTATTAATGCAATGTATTGGAGACTGGAAGAGGACTGGAGAACTTGACATATGAGTATTGAAAAAAACTAGTGTTGTTTATCATAGGTAAGGAAGAGTAAACAGCAGACATCTGGGAGAATCCTAGGTTCATATCTCTAGAGGTGGAAGGAACCTGAGTTCATCTGTTCCAGGGGTTCTTTATGTCTATGAACTTAAATTTTTTTTATTATTATATTTCAACATAATTGGTTTCCCTTGTAATGTTATGTATTTTATTTAATGCATTTAAGAAAATATTTTGAGGGGCAGCTAGGTGGCACAGTGGTTAGAGCACCAGCCCTGAAGTCAGGAGGACCTGAGTTCAAATCTGGTCTCAGACACTTAACATTCCCTAGCTGTGTGACCCTGGGCAAGTCACTTACCCCAATTGCCTCAGCA
>JAJPUD010008839.1:62400-82678 GCA_023553655.1 Myrmecobius fasciatus | reverse complement strand
GATCCCCTCCCCCTGTTTTTACTCCTTTCCCCTGATTCTTCTATTTTCCCTTCTATTAGTTTGTCCCTTACTTTTCCTCCTTTCCCTCCCACTTCCCTCTAGCAACAGACAAGTTTCTATGTGAAATCAAATGAGTGATATACACTTTTAGAGCCCAACCTGATGAGAGTAAGATTTACACAATGCTTATCTCCCTTTCTTCTTTCTCTCAATTATATTAGGTTTTCTTTGCCTCTTTAAGAGATTTTACCTTGTTTTTACCTCCTTTTTTTTTAGATCTTATTTTACCACTTTTTCCCTCTTTTCCCCAGTATGACAACCTTTTCCCCTCTAGTTCTCTTTTTCATATTATCAAAGTAATATCTAGTTAACTATACCCACAAACTTTAAATATCCCCCTAGTAAAAATAAAGTTCTCAAGAGTCCTTTCCTTTTTACCGTTTTATGCATCTCTTGAGTTCTGTGTTTGGGTGTCGAATTTTTTGTTCAGATCCGCTCTTTTCATTAGAAATAAGTGAAATTCACCTATATCATTGAATGACCATCTTCTTCCCTGGAGGATAATGCTCATTCTAGCTGGGTAGGTTATTCTTGGCTGTAATCCAAATTCCTTTGCCCTTCGGAATATCTGGTTCCAGGCCCTTCGATCCTTCAGTGTGGAGGCTGACAGATCCTGTGTGATTCTAATTATTGAACCTCGGTATTTGAATTGTTTCTTTCTAGCTGATAGCAGAATCTGTTCCTTGGTGCTATAGTCCTGAAACTTAGCCAAGATATTCCTTGGGGTTTTAATTTTGGGGTCTCTTTCAGGAGGTGATCGGTGAATACTTTCAATGGTGATTTTGCCCTTTGATTCTACAATCTCAGGGCAGTTTTCTTTCAGGATTTCCTGGAAGATAGTGTTTAGATTCTTTTTTTCATCATGGCTTTCAGGAAGTCCAATAATCCTTAGATTGTCTCTCCTCGATCTATTTTCCAAGTCAGTTGTTTTTCCTAGGAGATATTTCATATTTTCTTCTAATTTTTCATTTTTTTGTTTTTGTTTGACTGATTCTTGAAGTCTTATTGAGTCATTCACTTGCATTTGTTCAATTCTTATTTTTAAAGTGTTGTTTTCTTCAGTTACCTTTTTAAGCTTCTTTTGTAACTGGCCAATTGAATTTTTTTGTTCATTGCACTCTTTTTCCACTTCACTAATTTTATTTTTCAATAAATTGGTGTCTTTTTCATATCTCTTTTGCAGGGCATCATATCCTTCTTGCACTGATTTCAGTTTATTTTCCCATTTATCCTCCAGCTCTCTTTTGAGGTTCTTTATGCAGTCTTCCAGAAAGGCCTTTTGAAAAAGTGACCAGTGATTTTCTTTAATACCTTCTTCTGGTATTTTGTCTAAAGGAATCTCAGGATCTGGGGTCATGGCTTCTTTGTCTTGATAAAAGCTGTCTATGGTGAGAGCTCTCTTTTGCTTCTTCATTTTTTTTTAGACAGCGTGGATATCTCTTTAAGGTAGGGGGAAAAAAAACGACGGCTGAAGATCTTTGCCCTGGGGCACTTTGGTGAATTAACTTAAGGTATTGGGCCAGTGGGGGCTAGGACTAAGTCTGAATTACTCCTTAAACAAGGCAAGTCTGCCAGAACACCTGCCCCCAATCAGGGCAGAGTGTCCGGAGTGCCTCAGATAAACTCCAGGTGTTTGGAATTTGGAATTTGGAGTTTGGAATTTCTGCCACGCTGAGCTGAGTCCCACCCTCACTTCCGGCCTACACAGGAATCCTCTATTTATCTCTCTGTCCGAGTCAGACAAACCTGATATGAATTTCTCCAGAAAGCAGTGTCCAAATATTTCTGAGTGCGTTGACTTGAAGATCAGTTCAGAGGCTTATTTTATTGTTGATTTAATAGAAGATCGGAGGAGAGACAGAGAGTCACCTTTTCATTCCACCATCTTGTCTCCGCCCCCCTTAAAATTGTTTTTTAATCTATTTTTCCCTGCCCCTTTATTGAATATAATTTTATTGCATTGTGATCTGAAAAGGAAACATTTACTATTTCTGCCTATCTGATTTGATGTGAGGTTTTTATGCCCTAATACATGGATAATTTTTGTGAAGGTACTATGTACTGCTGAGAAAAAAAGTTTTCCTTTCTGTCCCTATTCAGTTTTCTCCAGAGGTATATCATATCTAGGTTTTCTAAGATTCTATTAACCTCCCTAGATTCTTTCTTGTTTATTTTGTGGTTAGATTTGTCTGATTCTGAGAAGGGAAAGTTGAGGTAGGTAGTAGTAGTAGAGTTATGCTCTCTCTTTCTTCCTGTAATTGGCTTAAAATCTTCTCTAAGAATTTGGCTGCTCTACCACTTGGTGCATACACATTTAATATCATTACTACTTCATTGTTTATGGTACTATCAAAATGTATTTTCCTTTTTTGTCTTTTTTAACAAGATATATTTTTACTTTTGCTTTATCTGAGATCAAAACTGCCACCCCTGCTTTTTTTTATTTCAGCTAAAGCATAATGAATTCTGTTCCAGCTTTTAGTCTGTATGTGTTTCTCTGTATCAAATGTGTTTCTTGTTAACAACACATTGTGGGATTCTGTTTTTTAATGCACTCTGCTATTTGCTTCTATTTTATGGGATAGTTCAACCCATTCACATTCAGTTATGATTACCAGCTCTGTTTCCCTCCATCCCATTTTCTCCCCTGAATATACTTTTGTTCTCTCTTTCCACCCTGTTCTTAGTTGTGTTTTTTTATTACCCACCCCATCCACTATCTTATCTTCTATCACCCCTTCCCTTTTTTCTTACCTTTTCCCCTAGTATTTCTGCTCTCCTTTCTATCCTGCCCTTCCCTTTTCATTTCTGTTTCTCCTCCTACTTCTTTATAGGGTTAAATAAATTTCTATTCCCAGCTGAATGATTAAATTTTTCCCTCAGAATCAAAACTGATGAGATCAAGCTTCAAACAATGCTCATTCCTCTTTCTTTCCTTTCATTATAATAAGTCTTTTGATCCTCTTCATGTGAACTAATTGGCCCATTATACCTCCCCTTTCCTCTTTTTCCAGAAAAGACCTTTTTTTTACCCCTTAAGTCTTTTGCTTTGATGCCATCAGATCAGAGTCCATTCACAACCACACTCTAAGTCTATGTGTTGCTCCCCACTGTCTGCCCCAGTGACATATACAATTCTCAAGAGTTACAGAGTTTGTTTTCCCATTTAAGGATGTAAACATAAAATCATTATTTTCCCACTGTTTGCTTTTCTATGCTTCTGTTGAGTTCTGTGATTGTAGGTTAAATTTTCTGTTGAATTCTGTTTTTTTTTTTTCAATAGAAATGATTGAAAGTCTCTTATTTCATTGAATCTCCATTACCTCTCCTGAAAGATGATGATTCTAGCTGGGTAGTTAATTCTTAGTTGTACCCCTAGGTCCTTTGCCTTCTAGAATGTGGTATTACAGGCCCTCTGATCCTTTATTGTAGAAGCAGCCAGATCCTGGGCAATTCTGACTCTTGCTAATTGATATTTGAATTGTTTTTGTATGGCAGCTTACAGTATTTTTTTCCTTGAGGGTGTAGTTCTGGTGCTTCACAACAATGTTCCTTAGCTTTTTCCTTGTGAGATCTCTTTCTAAAGATGATTGATAGATTCTTTCAATGAGTATTCTCCCCTCTTTCTAGAATATTGGGGCAGTTTTCCTTAATGATCTCTTGAAGAATAGTATTCAGGCTCTTTTTTTCATCATGGCATTCAGGTAGGACAATAATTTTTAATTTGTCTCTTCTGGATCTATTTTCCAGGTTGGATGTTTTTCCATTGAGTTATTTAACATTTTCTTCCATTTTTTTTCATTCTTTTTAGTTTGTTTGATTGATTCTTTTTGTTTCACAAGAGTCATTAGTTTCCATTTGTCCTGTTCTAGTTTTTAATGTGTGATTTTCTTTGGTTAGCTTTTGTAGGATTTCTCTGGACGATTTTTTCCCCTTCTTTTTTCAAACTGACTCTCTCTTATATACTTCTCATCCTCTCATTTCTTTTCTCATTTTTTCTTCTACCTTTCTTATTTGCGTTTTAAAACCTTTTATGAGCATTTCCAAGAAGTCTTTTTGGGATAGAGACCAATTCATATCATTTTTTTGAGATTTCTTCTGTGCACATTTTGTCCTTGTCTGTGTTTGTGCTTTGATCTGCTCTACCACCATAGTAGCTTTCTATGTTCAAGACTCTTTTCTGGTTTTTGCTTGTTTTCTTTTGTTCTTTCTTCTTCTTCTTCTTTTGTTGTTGTTTGTTTGTTTTTGGGTTTTTAGTTTTATGGTTGAGCTCTTCTCCTGGGGTAAAGTGAATGCTATCCCAAGCTTCCTGTGCAGCTCTGAGCCTTGACTTTAAGTATAGGGGTCCCTTGCAGGGGTAGCTTTATCTGCTCTGTTCAGGAAATAGTCTGGTTTCCCAAAGTTTGTCTTAGCTGGTTCTGAAAGCTGTCCCACTGATTTGCACCTCTACTGATCCAGGACTGAGGGTTTTAGTTGCTGATTTGCTGTAATGAACATTACAGCAATGAAGACCTCTCACCAAATTTCCCAGAGTCTATCTGAGCAGGGCCAAACACCCTTTTCACCATAGTGAGACTGATTTTTTTTAAGTTTTTACAATCTATCTTGAGCTGGAGAATGATTTCATTCCAATAGACTTTGGTTGGAGGATTGGTTTCATATGGTTTTCAAGGAAAACTGGGAGAGCTCAAGCAGCTTCCTGGCTAAACTCTGCTATCTTGGTTCCACCCCTGGAATAACCAATTTTGCTGTTTTGACAAAAAAAAAGTATGCTTTTTTTGATTGAAAGGGACCAGATGATAATGCACTTGTCTTCATAAGGAACTGGAACCTCAGTGCTGTTTCTGATAGTACTTCTGTACATGTTGGCCCATGAAAATGATGATCAGAGCACTCATGGCGGGTAGTGGTGGGGATTATTGGAGGACTGGGCCTGATAGTCTCTGCATGGGTCAAGATTTAAATTTTGATTTTTATTTGTTAGCTATTCATTTCATTGAAGCATGTCCAATGTTTTCTGAGGGATGATAGAACACATGCTGTCTGAAAGGAAATGCTACTGTGATTTCTGATGTTTCCTTTGTATCTAATTAGAAACCACACAAATTACTCTGGGCCACTGAATGATTTTCTAATATCCTTGGTATTGACAATTTTCTTTTTCCCAACTTTGTTTCTAATATATGCTTAATTCAAACTTCCCAGAATACCATTATTTGCCCTCAGTTTTGTGGAATCTCAAAAGAAGGCTAGCCATGTATACACTTCTATGTTCAGTATCACCCATGGAAATATGAAATTCTGTTTAAAGGGGGACTTAATTATTAGAAAAGACAGAACTAGTGTAATAAGTTTTGTAGGGACTTCCTCTACACAAATACTATCTTTCCCCTTCTGAAAGTCCATTTTAGACATTTTATTCCTTTGACTGAAGCACTATTTTTTCTACTTAGCCGTCTTAGAATATAGTAAACACAATTAGAAGGAATAGAAATAAAATGGCTAATGTATTGTGTTGATGAGTTTATTGTCACTTTCCTCTCTGTTAGGCAAAGGTGTGAGCAGCATAAGGATAATAAGAACCTGAGCAAACAACATTAGCTAATACTTAAATAGTTCTTACTATATACTAGGTACTATGTTAAGCATTTTGCAGTTGTTATCTCATTTGAATCGGACAACAATCCCATGAGGTAGGTACTATTTTTATCCACATTTTACAAATAAGGTGAATGAGACTAACAGAAGTTAAGAAGCTTGCTCAGGGTCACATAGCTTGTAAATGTCTGAGACCATATTTGAATTTAAGTGAGTCTTCTTCACTCTAGGCTTGAAGCTACATTCACTGAGCTACCTAGCTGCCTCTCAGGGAAAAAAAATAAAAGGAAGAAAGAAGGAAATGTTAGAAGGAAATGATGGGAATGTAGGGAGGATTAGAGATAAACTTTGCTGACTTCACATCTTTGTCAAGGATCCTGATCCTGGCCATGCCCTTACAATAAAACATTTCCTTCTAGGTTAGTTCCTATCCCTGCAAAATCCAAAGATTTCTGCTTCATTGAATCTCCCTAACAAAGAACTTTGGGAAGCTAAGGAGCATGCAGCAGGCTTAACATTTGCTATGTTCTTTTGTTTTCCAAACAAAGGTTTTCCTTTCTCTTTTCTCCTTTATCTCCAGGGACAGCTTCTGGCTTTTGTGAGTAATCCACACCTGTGCTTCATCACCTGAAAAATCATGTTCTTCCTTATGAGCTTCTAAAATCATGCATTTAAAAGTTAAGGAGGCCTTAGAGGCCATCTAGTCCAACCCTTCTTTTTGAAGAGAAGTCAATCCAGTCCCAGAATGATCAAATTTCTTGCCCAGGTTACACTGTTAGTGAGTAGCAATTAGAATTTGAACATAGGTCCTCTGACTCCAAATTCAACCCCCTTTCTTCTATACACCATTGTCTCCAGTATGTTGATCTGAGAGATATTCTTCACAAGTTTTTCTTTACAAGTTTCAAGGTAGGCATTCTTTTAGAATCATAGAATTTTAGGAATGGAAATCACTTTTGAAATCACTTCTCTTGTTCCACAGATAGGAAATTGTGGTTCAGAAAGATGTGATTTCCCCAAAACCACAAAGCTCTTTAATGGCAGAGCTGGTACTAAAATCATGTTTCCTGTATCTCAGGCCAGTGCTCTTTTCCTTTCATTTCTACTTAATACATAAAAGGAAAGAAAAGCTGAGAAAAGTCTACTTGTTTCTCTCAGTCATCCATCTATCCCTCCAATCTATTATCATTTTCCTTCTCCCTCATTCCTCTTTTGTTCATGGTTCTTACAGTCAAGCACAAGTTCTTACTTTTTTCTATGTGTCATGGACCCCTTTGACAATCTCAGGGAGCCCATGTTGTCTTCTTAAAATGATGTTTTGTAAATGTATAAAATAAAATGTATGAGATTACAAAAGAAATTATCTTAAATTATCAATGAGTCCACAAACCCAGGTTAAAATCACCTGAAGATTGTCTTTTCACCAAATGAAGTACTGGGGACATGATCAGATAGGTTGTTCCAAGGCTGAAGCTGCAGATGACCTTGCCACAACTACACATGAATGGAGCTGGCATCTTTCTAGTCTGGTAATGTGAGCTGTCAGTGTTTAAGAGCAGAAGGAAGAGAAACTGACATGCAAATTTAATTCTCCTTAGCACAATCCCCTTTTCATATGCTATAAATTTTCCTGTGTATTTTCTTGAGCATTTCCAAGGGCATGGTTTGTTTTCCTTGCCTGCTCTGGTAAGGATGGGTACAGTGCTGTTGAATGTCTGGGAAAAGATGTGACCAGGGAGTATGTGGGTGGCAGCCTAAATGAAGAAGAGCAAGTGAGAACATGAGGTTGAAATTCGTGCTTCACACAGCTAGGTTTTGACCAAGGGGTCAGGTAGTTGGTTTGTAAAGAGTGTTCGACTGTGCTCATCATTCTGTAGACTCAATAAGCAGTCAAGTGTTTCTACAAAGACAAACTGTCAGAGAGAAGGGTGAGGGGTGAGAAACTCTAGGATATAGCATTCAGTGTGTGTGTGTGTGTGTGTGTGTGTGTGTGTGTGTGTGTGTGTGTGTGTGAGAGAGAGAGAGAGAGAGAGAGAGAGAGAGAGAGAGAGAGAGAGTCAGAGACAGACAAACATGCAGAAAAAGAAACAGAGAGAGCAGAGAATAGAGATAGAGATAAACAGAGCCAAAAATACAGAAAGACAGAGAGACAAAGACACAGAGACTAACACACACATACACAGATGGAGAGAGACAAAGAGACAGACAGTCTGAGATACAGAAGACAGACAGACACACACACACCCATACATATACACACATGGGGGGGGGAGAAGAAGAGAGAGTCTGATCTACTCTCCTCCTTCACGGTGCCAATCATTCCTAATTATCAGAAGCATTTCCCATTTGCAAGGACTTTATTTACTTGTTGTGTTTTGAATGTGTCATGTTTCCCACCAAACCTCCAGTCAAATGGTAAGTTGCTCAAGACCAGGGGCTGGTTTTGATTCTGTCTTTTTAACTTAGCTGCCGAGACACTTGTTATATTCAGGAGTTATTGAACACATCTCTGCTAGGTTGGATTGGATAGAGGAGTATTTGGTTCAGGAAGGATGCTCCACCTGTGAAACTAACTCACACCCATTCTAGGAGACATTACCGACATCCAGAATGAAATCGACTAAGTCTGAGGACAAATGAGTTTCCCTCAGCTAACTCCGGGCACTTATTGCTGAGAGTATATGCTCATTTAGAAACTGACTCATTGATGAGCTGCTATTTTGTGGGATCTCTAATCTTTATCTCCTGTCGACATCCCCTGTGAACAGCTCTTCGTGACACAAGGCCTCCTGCATGTCCTTGGATGACTCAGGATCACCCTGTTGTGCTTGTCAGTGGGAGCCCATTTCAGGTGATAAACAATACAATGAGGGTTCGGAACAAGAGAGAGAAGGAAATACAACATTCTGACAGTTCCCTTTGAGATCATAAAATACTTGGGAAGTCTCGGTGAGTCACCTACTTCTGCCCAAGGTACTTAATAAGCCACTCCTAAATACAGGGCACTTTCTCTGAGTTCCAGTGCTCTCTTCCTCTCTTTCTGGCCTTTCAAACCTTCCATGACCTGAATGCAACCTACCTTTCCAGGCTGATTATATACTATTCCCATTCACACACTTTACTATCCAATCAATCTTCCCTGCTTGCTGTGATCTTCCATCTTCTATCTAAGCTTTTGCATCGTGAGTTTTCTTTTTCCCTTTACCTGTAAGAATTCCTAGTTTTCTTCAAAGTTCCCCTCAAACACCACATCCCACTAAAGTTCTTTCCTGATCTTACCATCTATTATTACTATTATTACCATCCTCTTTCCCCCAAATTCTTATTCAATCATGCCCAACTAGACTCCCTTTTAGGGTTTTCTTGGCAAAGACACTGGAGTGGCTTGTCACTTCCTTCTCTACCTCATTTTACAGATGAGGAAATTGAGGCAAATAGGGTTAAGTGACTTGCCAGGGTCACACAACTAGGAAGTATCTGAAGCCTGATTTGAACTCAGGCCTGGAACTCGTCCACTATACTATCTTAACTGCCTCTCACTCCCCAAATTACGTTGTTTTAATTTTGTATCTATTTCTACAGGTATATCTTGTCTCTCTGAAGGATTTTTGCAGTCAGATTTATGCCTGACACATAACAAGTGCTTAATAAATGCTTGTTGATGAATAGATTCATTAATGGAAGTAAGATTAGTCTGTTCCAAATGAGACTTAAATATTGAGCAGTGGATGAGTTTGTGGGAAGGAAAAGGTGACCAGCTCTCCATACAATTTTTTTTATGGGGAGAGATGACATAATTTTGCTCAGAGACCCTTAGAAACTTTGTCTAGTACCTTGACATCATGAGAATTAAATAATAGTATTGCAGATTTACAGCAGAAGGTAGATGGTGTAGCAGATAGAGCACTTAGCCTGGAGTCAAGAAGACTTATTTTCCTGAGTTCAAATCCAGCTTCAGACACTTATTAAGTGTATAACCTTGGGCAAGTCACTCAACCATTTTGCCTCAGTTTCCTCATCTGTATAATGAGCTGGAGAAGGAAATAGCAAACCTCTTCAATATCTTTGCCAAGAAAATCCCAAATGGGGGTCATAAAAATTTGGAAATAACTGAACAACACCAGCAGCATTACAGATTTAGAGCTGGACAGGACCTATAGCCTTATGTTACAGATGAAAAAAAAAGAAGCCTAGGGAAGTTTAATGATTTATCCAAGATAGCACAGAAAATAAATGACAGATGCCAGGACTCCACATCTAATGTTTGTTTTTTTTTTCCTACTGTACCATAGTGCTTCAAACATTCTTTGGAATTTTTGACCTATTAGGGAACCCCAAGATCCAGAGGAGAAGTGGGAAGGAAGAAAGAAGGAAAGAAATGAGGGCAAAATGTAATTAAAATAAGTTAAACATGTGGCTGGGACATAAACTTGCAGAAATCACCTCTTTGTCATCACAAAGGCTGATCACAGATGTTAAAAATGTTTCATTCTTCCATTTAGAATATACCTTACCTGCATTATTGTCAATGCTTCAGTAAATTGCTTTATGGCCAGTGTGCTTTCTGACCAAAGTGAGTTTTAAAGGACAAGATTAAAAATCAGTTAATGCCTTGCTATGCTAAATGATTAAATGTCTTTCCCACAAGATATTGAATACCTACACAATACAACACAGTATGTTGTGTATAATAGTTTGGTTACCCAGGTGTCTTCTTTAAAATAATTATAATGGTCTTAAAGAAGGAAATGGCAAACCACTGCAGTATCTTTGCCAAGAAAACCCCAAATGGGGTCACAAAGAATCGGATATTACTGAAATGACCAAAGAACATAACAAGGAAGTGGTCTTTATTCAGTGATCAGTGTGTTCTAGAAAAACACTTCTTGAACTGACTCACTCAGTTGTTTACTTTGATGTTGGAGTTTTTCCCTGTGCTTTATTTCTCCTCAGAGTACTGGGGCTTCTAATTTTGTTCAAGCATCTGGAGACACTGGTGATTTGGAAAACCTGACAAATGAAAAATGGAAAAAACTGTTTAGTATAGGGATGATGATGACCATGGAAATGAACACGTAGAAAACTAATCAGATTGGCTGGGCTATTTATTCAGCAATTTCATTCAGCTTAGATTGAAACAGATACATATTGTTCTAATTACCCCCAAAGACCTGGTTTCAGTTATCAATAGAAGCAATAATCTTTTGTCTAAAAATAAAAAAGTTGACCCAATCATGAAAAATCTGATATTTGGATAGAACTTAGTCAAAGTGCAGGACTTGTTCATATTTTATTCTGAACTGGCCCTAAATTTTATGAAAAGGACTCACTTTATTCACAGTGCATTTGACTGAAGTAGGGACATAATGAAAAAGGAGTTTGCTTCTTTTTGGGAGGACAGAAAAGAAATCTGGCTATATGCACACCTTTGAAGATGGGAACATAACTTGGCTAACTAAGATTAGAGAGATATGATATAACAGACACAGCACTGGCCTGAGAGTCAAAGACACTGAGATCTTGCCTCAATTCTATCATTTATTAGTTTTAGCAATTCAATTCAGTAAGCATTTATTAAGTGCTTTCAAAATGGTAGGCTAGATTTTGGAGCCAGAAAACAAAACAGTCCAAGCCCTCAAGAAGCTTATAATCTATTGGGAGAATACAGTACTTCAGGAATTTTAAAATAATTTCAAAGAGAGAACAATAATATCTGGGGAGATATGGAAAGGCCCTAAATGTTCTGAACTGTACTTTGAAGGAAGTTAGGGGATTCTTTAAGGTAAAAATATAAAGGACATATGTTTATAGACATGATAAAGGACCACTAATTCAAAGTAGAATATAAAATAGCTAATAAACTACTTTGAGTGGAAAAGTGAATTGAAGCCATGTTTTGACCTCCCTTTAGGACCTATGTCTTAAAAATTTAGGGATCATCTAATCCAAACCCCTCATTTTACATATAAGGAAACAAGCCCAGAAAGATTAAGTAATGTCTCCAAGATTATACACATAGTAAAGGGTACAGGCAGGTAAAAAACATGTAGATGAGTCACTGGATAGAGTGCTAAATCTGGAGTTGAAATCTGGCCTTAAACACTTATTAGATATGTGACCCTGGTAGAGTCACATAATTCTGTTTGCCTCAGTTTCCTTATCTATAAAATGAACTAGAGAAAGAAATGTCAAAACACTCCAGTATTTTTGACAAGAAAATCTCAAATAAGGTCACAAAGAGTCAGACATTACTGAAAAAACAGAACAACAGAAGAGATAGAGGCAAGATTTGAACCCTTATTTGCTGAATCCAAATTCAGTGAGACCTTAGAAATCATCTGATCCAAGTATTTCAACTTAGAAATGAACATTTCTTCCTCTAATAAAATGAGGTTTTGAATTTGTTAGATCTCTAAGGACCTTCTTGCTTTGATGTTCTCTGATTCAAATGGGCTTCATTATTGCCAACACAAAATCTGAATGGAAAACTTGCACAAACAGAGACTCTCATTTACATATGCAAGAATCCAGCTGTGCCCTTATTGAACAATATCATTTTCAGTGCTGGGCACCCAGGAGTACAAGCTGTATGGGCAGTAGAATGAACATTTTCCTTGAGCTAACCTAACAACAAAGCCAGCTTGACCCCTCTCTTCCCTATATGATTTGTCACAGGCGAATAACTTACTCCAAAATGCAATTTGGGGAAAGGAGAAAAGCGTGATTCCTCGATATAGATTAGCAAAAATTGATTTAACTGCTTTTCCATTGGCCTGTGACCAGATGGAACCATAAAAATTATACTTGTTTATTTCATGTCTAATTTTAACTAGAGGCATATTTGGAATAACAAAAGAATGTTTTGTTGTTGTTATTTGTTTTATTTTTGTTTTTTGGCTTAAGGTATACCTGAGCCAAGGAGACTCTTTACCATTCCCTTTGAGTGAAGGAATTGCTATCTGCATAGTTGTTTAAGAGTATGGTTAAGATCTGCAGTGTTGCTCTTTATTATCAATGTAACACCCAGATGAGAGCAGGGCCAGTGATGCCATCCCAGATTAGATGAGGAGTGAATGCCTTATGCCAGAAAAGGTCAAAAGTCAGGAGAGCTATAAAAACTCAAATGAGATTAAGGAATAGCTTGCTGGAGAGACCAATTCTGTCATAACATCATACAAGGCATTTTAAGATTTATGAATTTGATAAACCCTGGCCAAAACCTTTTCTCAATTGACAACATTCTCTTTTCTTTTGTTTTGAACTTCCTTTTCTTACTTCTGTTTCAGCAACCAGTTTTAGGCCTCATTCATGACATCCCACTGAAAAAATAGATGGAGAGAGACAGACAGAGAGAAGGGAGGGGGAGAGAAAAGAAAAGCTTTTAGATTCTCACATCTTCCAAATCACCACTATCCTAAATATGTAGCATCTACCTATTATAATATAACTCTGAGGCAGGAACTTTCTCATCTATAGCCTCAATTCCCAGCAAAGCACCTGGAAAATAGTAAGTGATTAATACTGATTGTTGATTATTATTGAACTTTGAGGTTACATCATGGTTACTCTTAACCATCATCTTTAACCTCTTCATTTGCAAAATGAGGGGACTGAAGTAAATAGCCTTTGAAGTTCTTCCCATCTCCACATCTTTGACTCTATATGCTATAAGGATTTAGGACAGAAGGACCTGGTTTTAAATCTGAGATCTTCCACTTGTTTCTTGTATTGTGTTTAAAAAAAAAGTCATTCAGTCTCACTGAGCCTCAGTTTCCTCATGTGTAAAATGAGGATAATGATACCATATACCTCCCAGGATTGTTGTGAGAGTCAAATGAGATATACATTTTCCCCAAACTTTAAAGCCCTATAAAAATGCTTATTATTATTTTTAATAATAATATAGATCAGAAATATGAAGATCAAAATTCATGAAACTACTAAGTAAGAGGCAGACAGGATACATGAGCTGTGGTTTTTAAAAATTCCTTCTTATTCTTTTTATATTATACCTTGCTGTCCATATAGTTTGCCACTTTTATTTCCTACATGAGTAAGCTTCATCTGCATAGATTACCCTCCATTTCTGGCAAGGAACTCTGAAATTTTAGCCCACTCAGAACTTCTTTGGAAAAGAGAAAGATAATTTTAAAAGGGTGAGATAAAATATATTTTTTGAAAGTTCTCTGTCTTCTTGGCTAAATTAGATAGTGGGCGGTGGATGGTATCAATTTGGGATTAGGTAGGTTTTCATTTTATTTTGTTGATTTGACCTCCTAGCTTTACAAGGAAAGAGAATGTTCTAGCATTTTTTATTAATTGAAAAAAGTTGTTTTCCAGTTTGTTTCATATATTAGGTAAGTAATTGGCACAGTAGATAATGTGCAGAACCTGAAGGCAATGAAGACCTGAGTTCAGAAAATGTCTGGGACATCTATTACCTGTGTGACTTAACAAAATTCTTAACCATTATTTGCCTCAGCTTCTTCTTTGTAAAAGCGGATAATAATAGCATTGCCTTACTAAGTTGTGAAACTCAAATGAGGCAGTATAAAAGTGCTTAACAAACTTGAAAATGCTATACAAATGCTGGCTATTATTATTAGCAATAGTATTATATTTGGTTCCAGAATCCTGCATAATTTTACCAAAGAAATCTGTCTCGAAAAAAATGTCCAGTAGCTGTATAGGGCCCTGCAGAAATCATGGACCCCCACAATTCTTTTTCTTTCAGTCCTGGTGAGTCAGGAGCTGTGGTTTAGTGGTTCATTCAGATAATGACCATGAAGTCTGTGAGGAAAATTCAATACTTAGATGACTCAATTTGTTTTCTCTGATCCATGGCCATAAATGACCTTCATAATCCTGAGCAGCCACCTCCCATCTCTGTATTATATTGCTCATTAACGTGACTGAGAAAGTGTCTGAATGGCTTTACACAAATCTCTCCCTACTCAGTGTTTATGGGAACCTGGGGGGAAAAAAGCAGTAGCATTGATAGCAGTAGCAATAGCAAAAAGCAAATAGCAAAATTCATTTGGCATTTTTCAATCATAGATAATGTCTGTCATCAGTATAATAAAAAGCAGAGTGAATTTGTATCCAAAAGCCTAAGTCTACTGTCAGTCTTGTCATTTATTAGCTATTTGACTTTGAATAAGATACTTTCCTTCTTTGGAATTCAGTTTCTTCATTTGTAAAATGAGGGTGTGATCAGTTCCTTGCCTGCCTGTGAGGATTTAATTTAAATTATTTGATTTGGTACAGAAATGATTATTTATTTGTCCTTTGTTCTTGAAGAAGACAATGACATCAAGGAGGTGATGCTATGACATGCAAGTCACATGAGGGAGGGTTGTGTGGTCACCTGCCTCACTTTCCCCTTCAGAGCTTTCTAGGTCCAGTGGCCAGATATAGATCAAGATGACTGGAAATGGCCCTGAATGCAATAGACCTTGGGTTTTTTAAGCTAAGATCTTCAACAAGTCTCAGTTTGACTGAAGCCATACCTATTTAATAATTATGTCTAGGTAGCAATTGAGGCAAAGAATCTCCTCTTAACCTAGTCAAAAAAACTTAATTAATGAATAAATGGAGAGGAGATTCTTTTTAGCCACAGTAAGTAGCACAATAAATAGTAACATAATAAAGAGCGATAAGTAGAAGGGTCAGAAGCAAATTAAGATGAGGAGATACTTCCTAATAAGTAGAACTAGAAAGAATAATCCTGCCTTGGGATTATTAAGTTTCTGTTTATTTGAGGTTTTCAAAGTCTGGTGTAGTGTCATTGAGTGTTTATTGGGGGATATAGGTTAATCTGGATAGCAACTATGGATCCTTCCAACTCTGAAATTCTGGGATTCTGCCTCATAGAGATCCTGAAAGAACCAGATGAAATAATTAATGTGACAGCATTTATAGACAAAGTGTTTTCCTGACAGATGGTGCTGTTGTTGCCATTATTATTATTGTGACTACTGTTATTTGTTTCCCTTGGAAAACCCATTGAAAAGTTAGATACATTCATAGTGACAGATTTTCTCTAAGTCCTTTTCCATAAAGCAAAAAACAAAAACATTTATTCCCAGGTGAAATCCCAGGGATTTCAAAAGGTTCCTCCCTTTATGAACCCAGGGCAGAGTTTCAGCTGGTAGAGGGCAATGGACATATTTATTTCAGCTGTCATTGAGTTCACAAGGCCATTCATTCCATGGGTCCAGTGTAATATTTAATTGGTTGATGATGTTAATGATGATAACAGTTTAGTTCCACTAATTTTCTGGGATCTTTAGGATAAGGAATGCTAGATGGCATGAATTGTAGTCCTGAATTCTAATTCCTTTTCTGAAATTTACTAACCACGTGATTTGAAGAAATCATTGTTTCTATTCTGTCATTCAGAAAGATCATGGAATCAGAAATAGAGGTGAACAAGGTCTTAGAAGCCATCCAACTTAAATGTTGCTGCATACAGATAAGGACACTGAGGAACACATCAATTAAGAGATCAATTAAGATCACATAGAAAGTGTCTGAGATGGGATTTGAATTCCAGTTTTCCTGAATTCAAGCTCAATGCTCTGTCCACTACACTATACTATATTAGATAACTAACAATAGCTCACTGATCACGTCAGTTAAGTTCTTTCAGAGTCCTGAGATAGTATTCTCTCAGACCAGAATACTGGAGCTCATTAATTGTTTGTTGCTCTTTGATTATGTCCTCCTCCATTTTCAGCCTCAATTCCCTCATCACCAGGTTTGGTCCTAAAGATCTTATACTTTCTCTGAGAAGATGGAATTGAGGAGAGTTGAATATTTAACATATCTCTTCTCTGTTTATTGAATCTCCATGTCTCAGAAACACGTAAGCCAATCTTTTTTTTTTTTTTGAACCCAGAATTTTCCCAAACCTGGGCTTTAATTTTTCAAATTTTTTTTGTTGTTGCTCAAAAAGAATTTTCTCTTAAGATAAACCCAGGCACAAAAGAAACTTATTTCTCTAAATTGAAATAACCACAAAAGAAATCAACTAGTAGATTTCACAGAATATCATAATTTTAGAGTTGGAAGGGGCCTCAAAGGTCATTAGTCCAAAGCATATCCAAAATAATCCCCACTACCACACCCTGGAGAAGTAGTTATCCTGCCTGAAGACAGAAGACAAATAATTTGTTGGTGCAACTATTCTACTTACAGCTGTAATTTTTAGAAAGTTGTTCTTTTCCCCTGACACCAAACTTATAACTTCCATGTATTACTGCTGTTTCTGTCCTCTGGAGAGAAATGGAACACTTGTAATCCCTCATACATGACAGCCTTTCAAATATTTGAAGACAACTATAATCTCCCCTCTAAGTCTCTTTACCAGGCCAAATGTGTCTACTTCCTTCACCTGATCCTCACATGGTATCATCATCATAGCTGACATTGATATATGTGCCAGATACTGTACAATTATTAAAATTCTCATTATACTTTACAATTATTGTCTCATTTGATCTTCAGAACAAACCTGGGGGGAGGAGTCAGTGGTATTATTATCTCCATTTTAAAGATGAGGAAACTGAGGAGAACAGCAATTAAATGATTTACCCAGGGTAATCCAGCTAGTAAGTATCTCAGGCTGGATTTGAACTCAGGTCTTCCTGACTACAGAAAGTAGTCAGTGCTTTATTCACTGTTCCACCAAGCTGCCACTGGATTCAAAATTCTTCATCATCCTAGTTGCTCTTCTCAGGATTCTCTTCATCTGGTCATGTCTTCACACCATGATCTCCAGAGCTGAGCACCATGCTGCAAAAGTTGTCCCTACAAACTGTGGCTCCCTTCATGGAGGTCAAGATCTCCTTTGCTTTTTTTTTTTCCTGAGGCATTTGGGGTTAAGTGACTTGCCCAGGGTCACACAGCTAGGACAGATTACATGTCTGAGTCCAGATTTCCTAACTTCAGGGTCAGCACTCTATCCACTGTACCATCTAGCTGACCCAATCTCATCACCCTTCTGACATATTTAACTTGACATTTTTTTTTCTAGAACAGCTACTTTCTAACCATTTAGATCCCAGTTCCTTTTCCTTATGTCATCTTCACTGGGAAAAATACAAGTTTCTAGCTTGAGACAGATTTGGGTTAACATCACTTTCTCATATGGCAACATTCTTAACACTTTCTAATCTTATCTCCAAGCATGGGTTCCTTAGCTCATCCTCCCTAGCCCTAAACCCATACTAGACTTCTGCTTTACAATTCTTAATCTTCATTGTCTATTTCCCAGAGATCTTACTGCTAAGCTACAGGATGCTGTATATATTGACTTTAGAATCTTCTTGTTTCTTGAAGTTGTTCCAATTTTTAAAATTTACCTCCTTTGTTATATGTCCCTGATTCTATGTTTTTACAATGTTCACTTTCAATCTGAGCTCAATAAAGGACTGTATGTATGTTAAGAAGTAATACTTGTCTTTGCAGAAAATTTCTTTTTTTTCCATGTTTATATCATTTGTGATTGTGTTGTCAGAATTTATTTCTGAAAGCTTCTTATCTCCCTAACCATCTTCCCTTTTAGAGTCTCTTATCCAGTCCTGAGATCATCCTAGCCTTTCTTAGAACTTTTTGAAATTTGTTTTCCTAAAATCTAGACTATACAATATGTATCCTTCTTGATCTCAGTTGATCTCCAAGTTCTTGTCTCTCTTATCCCCTTTGTCCAAATTAGCTTCTTTTTTCTGTGTCTTCCATCTTCATTTAGTCAATGTAACTCTCCCACAACCCAAGTGCCTACAATTTGAGAGAAGGCAGGGTATAAGGATTACAATACTACACATTTGGAGTCAGGAAGACCTGAGTTGAAATGACTTCAGATACTCTGCTGCTTACTATGTGTTTTTGAGTAAGTTACTCTCTTGGTCTCAGTTTTCTCATCTATAAAATGAAAGTATTTAACTAAGTAGCCTCTGATATCCCTGGAATTCTAGACCTTTGGTTCCTTCCAACTCCTACTTACCAGTTATGTGATGCTGGATAAGCCATTTAGTCTATTTGTGCCTCAGTTTCTTAATCTGTAAAATGGAAATAATCATAGCACTACTTCCAATGGTTACTTGAGAATGAAATGTGAATGTTTATAATTTATTTTGAAGCCTTAAGTTTGAATTTTCACCATTAGCATCATTATCAACATTATTCATCATACTATTTTTAATGGATTTGAAAAAAATTCCTAAGACAAGTTGGTATCTTATTATTATACTTAATATTTTGTAGGCTATTATTAAGGTAGATAAAACAGCTTCTTTTTTGTATTGAATAATGGTATTAGTCCATATTATTACTATTATTATTATCATGTCTAAACATAAGTGCACCAAATTGACAGCTAGAGAAAACAAATATTTCTTATTTGTTTACTATGTTTCAGTTTACATTTTTTTTAATAGAGTCCTCAGAGAACACACGTTTTGGTTTTCCCAACTATGAGAGATAGGTAGATGTCAGATGTTACTTCTCAGTCCATTGGATCTGTCTTTTCCAATATCATCATTTCAAGAGTACTCACTCACTACCACATTGGCTGTGGGCATGAATTTTCCATTTGTAAGAGCTCACCAAGGCTATTTATTTACTAAGACGTAAGGGATTGTGATCTATATTGGTAGAACAAAATATAGTATGGGTGTGTATGTGTGTGTGTGTGTGTGTGTGTGTGTGTGTGTATGTGTGTCCAGATTTCCTTGAGCATTTATGCCACAGAGCTCTCTGTCACTTAAAGAGGCCTAAGGGATTCAGATTTCATGATGGATTTTTCAAGAAATGTCTTGGGGGAGAAAGGCTATGAAAGTCTAAATGCCAGTTACATTGGATGATATAAAAATTCTTTCCAGAAGCAATCCCCTTAGCTCTCTGGTTTGCTATATGCTAGAATTAAATGAATCTGAAAAGAGGAAATGTTCCTCCAGCCCTTTAGAAAATATTGAGAAAAAAGCTAAAGAAACATAGATTTTTTTTGATATTTTAAATATCAAGGATACTTCTCACCATGTTAGGTCTTTCCTTTTGAGTAGGAAAAGCACATTATACTAATAGAGTTAGAAGTGCTCTGGAATGACCTCATTCAATGTATTGAAAGCCTGGAAGCTCAGAGACAGGACTGAGTCCTGCCTCCCACCAAATAATCATTCATTAATTGGATCATGGAATCATAGTAGTGCTAAAAGGAACTTAAAAGACCATTTAGTCTAATCTCTTCATTGGATAGCTGAGGAGTTGAGGCCTGAAAAGGTTAAGTGATTTGCTCAAACCCACATAAGTAATCAGTGTCATTTCAGGTGCCACGATTCTGTGTTCAGTAGGAAAGTTCAGAGTTTTTCTTAATGTATCATACTGCCTCCTCATTCAATTTCCTGGTACAGCCCTCCTCTCCATCCCAGCCCTGTCCCAAAGTCACAGAAGCACTACTACATTGGGGTAATGGTGGGTCTGTTTCCTGAAATCACCAGGACTGAAAATCTGAAACCTTCCTGAGTAGTTCATTCCAATGGTAGTTTCACCTGGAGATCAAGGAAGTTTTCCTTTAAATACAACTGAAAGGTATTCCCCTTTCATTTTCAAACTTTTTCCA
>JAJPUD010008839.1:0-56320 GCA_023553655.1 Myrmecobius fasciatus | reverse complement strand
AGAGAGAGAGAGAGAGAGAGAGAGAGAGAGAGAGAGAGAGAGAGAGAAGAGGGGATAAGGGCAGACAATGGCAGAGGCAGAAACAGAGACACATAGAGAGGGAGTTACAGAAAAAGAGACACACAGAGAAAGCCAAAAACAGACAGAGAAAGGGATGAGAGAAAGCGAGAATGTGCAATCAATAATTGGAACTCTGAATCTGGAGCTAAATAACTTGCTTCATCATAGATCCTTTCAAATTATGGTGGGCCATTATGTTGTTGAAAATTACCAAGTCTCTCAAAGTTTATTATTTTTACAATGTTGCTGTTATTGTATAAATTGTTTTCCTGGTTCTGCTCACTTCACTTTATATAAATTCATACATGTCTTTTCAGATTTCTCTTTATTTTTTCTGATAGCTCTGCAGTATTCTTTGATATTCAAATGCTATATCTTTCTCAGCAACTTCCCATTTGATAGGCATTTCTTTGGTTCTCTCTCTCTTTCTCTCTCTCTCTCTCTCTCTCTCTTTCTCTCTCTCTCTCTCTCTTTTGGCCACAGATCTAGCTATAAATATTTTTGCTTATGTGCCTTTTTTAACTTATTTCTTTGATCTCTTCAGAGTAAAACTCTAGAAGCTGGATCAAACTTTTGGTGTAAATTGCTTTCCAAAATTGTTCGACTGGTTCACAGGTCTACTAAAACAGTGCCTTACTGTACTGATTTTCTAATATTCCCTTATTTGTCATTTTCCTTTTTAATCATTTTAGTCAACCTAATGAGTTTGAATTGGTACTGAGGGTTGTTTTAATTTGTATTTCTTTAATTTTAGTAATTTGGGTAATTTTTTTACATGTGGCCAATAAGAGCTTAGTATTCTTCATATTTGTTGTCTATTTATCAGAGAAGGAATCTTATTCTTGTAAATTTGACTCAATTTCTTATGAATATTAGACATTCTACCTTTACCAGAAAAAATTAATTCTAAGACTTTTTCCAATTTCCATCTTTTTTTTTCTAATTATAGCTGCTTTGTTGTATTTTCTGGTAAATTTTTAAATTTTGTGTAACTAAAATCACTTCCTGTGAACGTCTCTTTTTTTTTGATTGCAAACTCTTCCCCAACCACACATCTGACAAGTAATTTCTTCTACACTCTATAAATATGCTTATGATATCACACTTTATGTTTCAATCATGTATACCCATTTTGAACTTATCTTGGCATATTGTATGAACTGTTGGTCTGTGCCTAATTTCTGTTAGACTACTTTCTAATTTTTCCAACGTTTTTGTCAAATAATGAGTACTTATCCTAAGGTTTTGGATCTTTAAATTGCTGTGCTTGTTTGCTCCTGTGTATTGTATATCTAATCTGTTCCACTTATCAATTTTTCTATTTTTTATCCAGTACCAAGTGCATTTGATGATTACAGTTTTGTAGGATACTTGGAGATCAGCCATTCTTAGGCCCTTTTCCTTTTCATTTTTTTTCACTGATTAGGGATTCACTCTTTTCCTTGAGTAGGTATTACATTCTCAAACACCCTGGTGTGTGTCTCCAGTGGATGCTCCTTTCTCTCATCCATACAAATATCTTCATTTTATACTAAGACTCCAGTGAACCAGTATTTCTCTTTCCCTTCTTTTTTCCATTATACATGCTGAACTTGTAGCAAATAGGCTTTCATTGCCATTCAGGGAGAATAGATTTGCGTAATTCTTGGTAGCGCTTGGGTACCATAGGCATTCTGAATAAATGTCTCTAAACTGAAACATGTCCCACAAGTCACATATCTTAGTCTCCATCTCAGAATGGCCATTGTGCCCACCTTTTCTGTGACTGTGTTTTTTTGGTACTGCATAAGAAGAGAAAACCAGAATAAAAGTCAAATGTTGATTTAAATTACAATCAGAATCTTGCATGTTTAGTGGTGAAAGTTGCGTTTAGTTACTAAAAATAATGCAGCTATCCCTTATTTCAAAGAAACAATAGCACATTTCCCAAATTGCTTGGTTTTATATGAAATGAGGTAGAACAAATAAGAAATAAAGGTTTTGGTTAGAAACATTTTGCATCCCTCTCTCTGGGTGTATATGGCTTTCTTCAGTGAACAATTGGAGGTGGTTTGAAACATTCCATTGTTGAAGAGAGCCATGTCCATCAGAATTAATCATCATATAGTACTGTTGTTGCCGTGTATAATGATCTCCTGATTCTGCTCATTTCACTCAGCATCAGTTCATGTAAGTCTCTCCAGGCCTCTCTGAAATCATCTTGCTGGTCATTTCTTACAGAACAATAATATTCCATAATATTCATATACCATAATTTATTCAGCCATTCTCCAATTGAAAGGCATCTATTCAATTTCCAGTTTCTAGCCACTACAAAAAGGGCTGCCACAAACATTCTTGCACATGTGGGGCCTTTTCCTTCCTTTATGATTTCTTTGGGATATAAGCCCAATAGAAATGCTGCTGGGTCAAAGGGTATGCACAGTTTGATAACTTTTTGAGCATAGCTCCAAATTGTTCTCCAGAATGGCTGTATCCGTTCACAGCTCCACCAACAATGCATCAGTGTCCCAGCCCTCTCACAACCCCTCCAACATTCATCATTAACTTTTCCTGTCATTTTAGCCAATCTGACAGGTGTGAAGTGATACCTCAGGGTTGTCTTGATTTGCATTTCTCTGATCAACAGTGATTTGGAGCACCTTTTTATATGACTATAAATAGTTTTAATTTCATCCTCTGAAAATTATTTGTTCATATCCTTTGACCATTTATTGATTGGAGAATGGCTTGAATTTTTATAAATATGAGACAATTCTCTATATATTTTAGAGATGAGACCTTTATCAGAACCCTTGAATGTAAAGATGATTTCCCAATTTGATGCTTCCCTCCTAATCTTGTCTGCATTAGTTTTGTTTGTACAAAAACTTTTTAACTTAATATAGTCAAAGTTATCTATCTGCTTTTCAATTAAGAGTTCCAGTTCTTCTTTGGACATAAATTTATTCCATCTCCATAGGTCTGAGAGGTAAACTATATTACATTCCTCTAATTTACTTATAGTATCACTCTTTATATTCGTGTAATTTTTCAATGCCCCACTCAAGTCTCTAAGTCTTGTAAGTCACAGCAGAGTTAAGTGCTTGATATTCCCCAAGGCAGACATCAGACAAGGTACCATGTAAAAAGATACCCTTTGCACTGTGCTTTGAAGAAAACCAATGATTCCACAAGGTGAGGTTGAGAAAGGAATCCATCCCAGATGTTACTGACATGGAGGGGGAGATATAATAACACACACACACACACACACACACACACACATGGATATATGAGAAGTTGGAAGTGCTTAATCCTTTGCATATGTGTGTGAAATCACATCATCTCCTATTTTCTTTTCTGTGATTGGTTGGTCATATGTGGCTATTTGAAAATATATTGGAAATCATAGGCCAGATAGATGGATCTGGTCTGCAGATTGCTTCATAAGTCATTTAAAGAAAGCAGGTACCAGTTGGCTTTTCTCATGGAAGAAGCTGTTGAGGCAAGGGAATACCTCAATTTTGTATGTCTATAAAATAACAAATCTTTGATCGTGAATTTTGTAAAATGATCTCAAATCTTCTACTGCTAATGCTTTACTTTCTTCCACTCACAGGGCATTTACAGCTGCATTCATGGAGTGCACATTGAGGAGAAAAAGAAGTCACCAGATTTTAATTTGACTGGCTCCCAGAGCAACATGTTAAAACTCTTACGGTCAGCAAAAAATATTTCTAACATGTCTAACCTGAACTCCTCCAGAATTAATTCCCCCAAAAGAACAACTGATTATATCCAAAGAGGCTCCCTCATCATGGATATGGTCCCTGACAAAGGGAATTTGATATACTCTGATAACAGATCTTTTCATGGAAAAGACAATGTTTTTGCGGACAACATGAATGAACTTCAGACATTTGTAGCCAATAGGCATAAAGACAACCTCAATAATTATGTTTTCCAGGGACAGCATCCTCTCACCTTGAATGAGTCCAATCCTAACACGGTGGAGGTTGCTGTGAGCACAGAGTCCAAAGGGAACTCTAGACCCCGGCAACTTTGGAAAAAGTCGATGGAGTCCTTGCGCCAAGATTCGCTGAGCCAGAACCCAGTCCCTCAACAGAGGGAGAATGGCTTGGTAGAAAACAGATCTCACTCTCTGAAGAGCCCCAGGTACCTTCCTGAAGAAGTGGCTCACTCTGACATCTCAGAAGCTTCAAGCCGGGCCACATGCCATATGGAACTTGAGAACAATAACAAACACCACAAGACCAAGGACAATTTTAAAAAAAGGTCTGTGGCCTCCAAATATCCCAAGGACTGCAGTGATGTTGAGCTTACCTACCTGAAAACCAAAGCAAGCTCCCCCAGGGACAAGATATATACCATTGATGCTGAAAAGGAGCCCAGTTTCCACATAGAACAACCTCAGTTCATTGAAAACCTTGTCATTCCTGAGAATGTGGATTTCCCTGAGGTGTACCAGGATCCCAATGACAACTATCAAAAGGGGGATGCTACACTTCCTGTCAACAGGACTCCTTTGCACAACGAAGATGGCAATGTCCCTAATAATGACCAGTACAAACTCTTTTCCAAGCATTACACTTTGAAGGAAAAAAATTCTCCCCACAGTGAGGGGAGTGACAGATACAGGCAGAACTCTACTCATTGTAGGAGCTGTCTCTCCAACCTGCCCAACTACACTGGCCATTACACCACACGGTCCCCCTATAAATGTGATTCCTGCTTGAGGATGGGAAACCTCTATGACATTGATGAGGACCAGATGCTTCAGGAAACCACAACCAACCCTGCCCACCCTGAGGAGACATATGAGCAGGACTGGGTGCAGAACAATGCCCTTCAGTTCCAGAAGAAGAATAAGTTGAGAATTAGCCGGCAACATTCTTATGACAATATCCTGGACAAACCCAGGGAGATTGACCTTGGAAGACCCTCAAGGAGCATAAGCTTAAAGGACAAAGAGAGACTCTTGGAAGGGAATTTGTATGGAAGCTTGTTTAGTGTCCCCTCCAGCAAACTGCTGGGGAACAAGGGCTCTCTTTTCTCCCAAGCACTGGAAGACAGTAAGAGGAGCAAATCTCTCTTCCCAGACCACTCCTCGGATAACCCCTTCCTACACTCCTACCAAGATGACCAGCGGCTGGTCATTGGGAGATGCCCCTCTGACTCTTATAAACACTCATTGCCCTCCCAAGTGAGAAATGACAACTACATGAGGTCGTCTCTCAGATCCACAGCGTCATCGTACTGTTCCAGGGACAGCCGGGGCCACAACGACACATACATTCCCGAGCATGTGATGCCTTATGTGGCAAATAATAATATTGTATACTCTACCCCCAGGGTCCTCAACTCCTGCAGCAATAGACGTGTGTATAAGAAAATGCCTAGCATTGAATCTGATGTTTAAATCTCCTTTCTCAGTTTATTTATAGGGAAACATATCCGCCAACATCTTGGAAGTTAAAAAGTTAGATTTTCCTCGGGGCCCCAAAGAGAAAATGAGGGTTAGGGGGTATTTTGTGAAGGTTGTCTTACACATATCCCTGTGCCATGTTATAACACAGAAGCATCCTCTTCCTTCTGTGAAGTATGCACTAGATGTGTTAGAAGAAGTATAGGTGAGCTCTTGACCAAAAAGGAAAAAAATAAAGAAAAGGGCAAGTCTTCTGGGTGCATCCCCCATGGATGTTGGCTTAAGTGTTGTTTTGCCATCTTAGTGGTACAATTTTATGATTTTCCATATTCTAAATTCCATTAAGAGCTTTCTGTTTTTTTCCATCACTGGAGATGTTGAACAGTTTTCTAATGTAGAATAAGCAATATGGTATGCATGTAATTTGACACAGATTAAAAAAAAATAAGAATGCATTTGCACTGTGAAGGGATTGACATGCACGAAAAATGAGAAAGTTTGGCCCGTAGCTAGTAGTTTCAGCTTTATTTATTGTGCTTTCAGTCACAGCCCAAACCAGACCCCAGAACTCAGGGCCCTGGAAAGAATCGGTATGTCCGCACATCCGAGGCTACCTTCAGTCTAGGCTGTCATCAAGATATGGAGACGCATCTGGAATAATAGGCCCCAGCTGTTCCTGGTGAGGAATCCATAGGAGCCCCTTCGGCTGTTGGTTTTTGCGGGTCAAATGCTTTCTTTTGTTGGGTTTCACAGGCACTTATTGCTAACTTAAGAGCTCAACAGTTTGCTGTGCAGTCAGAATTCACAGCTGCATAACCTAAAATATGTATTTTTTTTAGATGTCAATATGTGGATCTTACATCTGTGACACAGTGGACCTCACT
Organism: Myrmecobius fasciatus; assembly: GCA_023553655.1. Taxonomy (NCBI): domain Eukaryota; kingdom Metazoa; phylum Chordata; class Mammalia; order Dasyuromorphia; family Myrmecobiidae; genus Myrmecobius; species Myrmecobius fasciatus. The sequence goes on along the minus strand of JAJPUD010008839.1, from coordinate 49,948 downwards.
ATTTATTTATCATGAAGCCTCGTGTGTACGTAAGTTTGCATCTCCCCCCTTCTGGTGACTACTCAGGGCTGTATAGTATCTCTTACCCCTTCACTCCAAAAGTAACTGTAACTCATTCTTCACCAAATGGTCCTGGTGGCATCTAATTAACCATGTATTGTTATTCAAGTTGTCAATGCTATGTCACGAGCCAACAGCCATATGTTTCACGCTATCAAGAAGGAGCAGGATGCCATCTGTTTGCTGAAGGCTGACACAATTTTACATAGATCACATTGCTCTGTGGAATTGCAGCTTCCACCTCCACCACGCCCCTCCTGATTCCCAAGTCACTATACTCCCTATATGTTTAGTTAATTGAATATGCATATCCTGATAATCATAGAGAAACCATGGTAGGACAAGTGGTCTGTCACCTTGGACACATTAGCCTCACCAATGCCAATCTACTTTTCTATGCCTCCTTCAGATATGAAGTATGTTTCCTCTCTAAATCCACTGAATTACTTATTTTTGATTCCGGAGGACATGTTGGAAAAAAAAAAAAAAAACCTTCTTAATAAAATACATTAAAATGAAAGTGGAAGAAAGGACTGGTGTGTTACCCCAGTTTTTAATATGCACTTTATTAGACCCACTTCCAATGGTAAAAACAAAAACAATTCACATAGTAGGATGTAAGTAAAAGTCTAGTCCACAAAAACATGTACTTCAAATCCTGAAAGAATGTGGGATCCTGCCTGAACCAAAAGTATTCTGAGGTACTCCTACTCTTACACAATATGCTCTGGAAAGTTGCCTTGAATGACCCAGAATCCCTCTGTGCTTACAGCCAAAGTAGAATTGTAGAATTTCCTAGCTGGAAGGGACCATACATAAAGGTCATTCTAGTCTAATTTCCTCATTTTACAAGTGAGGATCCCACTGCCTCTATTCCCTCCTCAGAATTTCTCCTCTTTGCTGTTTTTTTTTTTTTTTTTTTTTTTTTTTTTTTTTTTTTTTTTTTTTTTTAGAAAAACAAAGGAAATCGTTACATATAAGGAGCTCTCCTCCTTTCACATTCATTCCTCTAGGCCATGATCTGAGAGGCTTAAGTCCCTCTCTAAAAAAAAGAGGTGGAAATGGTGGGAGTGAAGGTAGGGGCAGAGGTTAGGAATCCTTTCTTCAACCACTTCCTTGGTCTCCTTTTGGGATTTAAAATCTAATAGAATCCCTATGAAACTTTACACCTGGAGAATCCTTGCTTCAGGATTTTAGGAGAACAGCTTGGTGAGGGAGGCTAGGAACAATTACTGCACACAGGGCCATCCCTAGGAAGTACAAGACCTCTCATTCCCCTTCACATTTTTATCCAGATGAAATCTGGTTAAGTTCAACTTCAGCCCCAAGGTAGGGGCAGGGTGTGTGTTATGTTTATGTATGACTGCCTTTATGGGAAGGGTGAGGCAACCTCACTTTTGATGCCTTGTTGTATGAGGGGGAGGGGGGAAAAAGGGACTCTGGTTTGGATGTTATTTGCTGATGCTTATTGTATTTTTTTTTGTCAATGCTGCCTCCCTTTCTTTTTCCTCAATCATATCCCAGTTGCCTGATTCCCTATAATAATGGGGAGGCTTAATCCCAATTTGCTGTGCCCTGGGGTTGCCTAGCACCCCTTTTTGACCTTATTACTTTGTACAGAAATCCGTTGAGAGCTTTTCGCCTTGCTTGTATGAGAACATTTGTTGCTCACTAACTTATTGTACCTCCAGTGCTATAGACCCTACATTTCACTCCTCCCATTGTCTATTCCTTTTCTCTGTTTTGAGAATGAAAGAATTTGAGCCCAGAACCATAAGTGGATTATTGAGAATTGTGGGAAAATGACATATTCCTGCTCTAGCCATGTTTTGTGTACTCTCTCTATGTATCCTAAAAACTTAGGAGCTTCCATATATAATAGGGAGCATGGAAATTACATTGGATTAACCATCATAGTCCAAGAAAATAAACCACATCACATCTGCTATCAATGCTATTCTTCTATCAAGAAACTTGCAAGTAGCTTCTGTTTAGGGGAGGGAGGAGAGATGAGTTTAGAAGAAACCTGTTAGAATTCCAAAGGATTTTTAAAGGAAGCAAGAAATAAGGAATCACAAATGTTAGGGATGGAGAAATTTCCCTCATTTTGCAATTGAGGAAGCTTTGGCCAAGAAGGGAGAGGTGACTTACTTGTGGTCACCCAGGTAGTAAGTGGAAGAGTTTGGACCGGATCTCCTGACTCTAACTTCACTGTGGATGTAGCTTTTATTGCTACACCATACTACCTCTAACAAATATATGAGTTTTTTCAGTCTTTGTGCCTAAGGGTTTATGTTTTGACACATGTACAAAAACTAATTCATTTGACTTGATCTATATTAGTTGCAAAGAATAACATAACATAAGGTCATTCCATATTAATCCTAATGTCCATCCTTTGAAAGAAGAATGTTTAAACATGAATTTCAAGTTATTTGTACTTGTGTTAAGCAGAATGAACAAATGTGTGAACCTTCTTAAGTGGAGCTGTGAAATATTAAATCCTTGAAAATTCTACTTGGCCAACTTTAACAGACATGGGAAGGCAATTGAACCTATTATACTTGATCAGGAGTTAGTTTATTTTGCTTAATTTAAATGGCTTGGATGAATGCCTTATGATTTTGAATGACCCTTAAATAGTTGTCAACCCTTGGGCATAATCTATCAGGCTGTTTAAAGACAGGCATCCACCATTGGCAAATGATCAAGACACTTTGTATGGGCCATGACAGATGCATACATTAAAAAGCAGCATGTGAAGCAACATATTTTCCCAGTTCATCAACTCCTACCTAAAAACAGGCTGGGCCTTTTGGAAGCAAACGTCCTCCTCATAGGCTACTAGGGATCCTATTGGGACTTCAATATCATGGGAATGAAGCTTCCTAAAGTCCAGAGCTCAACTCTAAGTAGATAACTTCTCATCTCCATCATCCCACTAATGTAATTCAGCCCTGTTGTAAACCCTACTGCAGTTTGTTTGTTTGTTTGTTTCTAAAGAATGCAATCTTAAAAATATATACATATATATATATATAGTTAATATTACCAGTATGAGCCAGTACCATGAATGGCATTTCATGGATTGTATTTGGTTTTTTTACTCTGCAGTTTGACTTTAGTCATGGTTTTCCTCTTCTGGTAAGAATGGCAGCCAGAAAAAAAAAGATAATAAAACAAACAAAAAATAAATAAAACCTACAACAAAGCAAAACAAACAAAAAAAAAACTTGAACCCTGTTGCTGCTGAATCAATTCAGAGTTAACTCTGGGAAAAATCATATATGTATATATATATATATGCAGATATATATATATATATATATATATATATATATAGTCTTGTTTACAAATGAAATATTTTGGCTTAAAAGAGAATGATAGTGTGGGTGTTTAATTAGTCAAAAGATACACAGCAGACGTGCACTTGAGCATTGTTTACTCAATTTGGTATGTCTACACTGATGTGTATTTAATATTCTGTATCTTTCTCTGGAAATGACAAATGCCCTGAATTCTTTGCAAGTTGAAAATGCTAATGAAAAACAAAAGTGTTAGAATTAATTAAGTGATGATTAAAAATTTATCTCCTTTAAACCTAAAATGTATGGCTTTCATAACTGGGTTGTCATAGAAATAAATACCTTTTGTTGGAATCCCTTATGGTGCCAGACCTAAATAAATACTAATTTGGGAAGCTTAAATATCATTCAAGGGAGTTGAAGGTACTTTCTAGCATTGAGTCTGTTTCTGGTGGCTTATTAGTATATAAGGTCATTACAGAAATCCAGGCTTACAGAGCATGGAACTGTTAAAGACAAGTTGTATACTTACTTGGCTTTACTGTGGACAGACTCACTCAGTGATGACAAGACACAGAAATAGCTTTACTTCAATGTGGGGGAAAGTTGAAAATAACTTAAATACATTTGAATCTAATTAAAATAAGTAAAGATTTATATATTAAAATCTTTCTCTTTCCAGTATAGCTTTTGTTTATTTATCTATTTTTACAGAAAACAAACATAAAACTGCTATTCCTTCCCAGATAGTCTCATTTTCACTTCTTTGGAGCAGGATTGTATAATTTCCAAAGGTCTTGTGCTTTAACATGTCACTCAATTGGTGACTCTTTTTTGCCCTTCAATTTGTCCCTTTATACTGTACTGTGTTAGCATCAAATTGTATTAGAATAAAATAGATTTATTACTGATAACAAACAGAAGTAATCAAATGCACTTATCCTGTGAATATGCTAGTGTACACATGTATATAATATACATGTCAATACACATATGAGTGTATTATTCACATAATATTGTATATATTGTAAAGTTACTACTGTTAAAATTAAACGGTGATTATGGTATTAACATATGGAAAACCCATTCTGGTTATTTTAATTGAATGATGTCTGTGTTATAGAGGTCAGTTTCCTGGTGTCTCCTCTCTGAAGTGAAAACCTACCCTTCCCATCTTCGGGCCCTCCCCCCCAACTCCTCTACTTCTTATACTAATGGAAATTGAGCATTTGGCAAATGTTTTTTTTTTTTCTCTGAAGAAGCTGAAAGATTTAGAGTAAAGGGACTTTAGAAAACATCAAACTGAATCCCTTTATTTGGCAGAAAAAAACTGGAGATGGAGAAGGCACAGGAGAGAACCCAAGCTTCCTAAATCCAGTCTAGAGATGTCTCTACTATAATCAATTGCCTCTTGTCTAGATATCCAGCTAGATGACCTCAAATCATGAACTGGTACTTCTGAATCAAAAAGCAGAAAATAGCCCAGAAGTAAGAGGCTTCTTTGACTCTTAGGAAGCACAAGTTGGAACTTTCCTGTTTTCCTTTGGTTTTCTCTTTGAAGTTTGCTGGAATTAATTCATTTCCTGTCTCCCCACTCCTCTTTATTCATTTACCTATAGAAAGTGAATCTTAATGGTTATTTCTAAGTAACCACTCCATCCAAAGATAAAACATAGGGAAATGGTACTGCTTAATTATGAGCCTATGCTAAAATGTAGAACTGAATAGTTTATTAGAATTGTTGTTTCCAGCTGCCTTTCCCGCAAGAATGAAAGTTAATCAACTAAAAAGTTAATCAACTAAAATTTTGAATACCTATTATGTGCCTTGTACTGTCCTAGGCACTGTGGGGGATACCAAAATATAATTCCTGTTCTCAAGATACTTTCTCTTACATTAGTTTATTAATATAACAGAGAACTGAAGATATATGAAAAGTACAGTTATTAAAAACCAGTTAAAACTTGGGAGCATCAAAAGAAAATTGCCAGTTTCTATTCTACAGTCAGATAAACAGCTCCAAAGCTTAGTTACTTCCTAGGAGTAAGATGATTAGGTTAGAAACTGCATTAGCCCTTCTGAAGATTTTAGGCTTCCTGAGAGCAGGAGTGACACATGAAAAATTTCAATCTGCCACAGTACTTTTGCCTACTCTTGCCCAGCCAATCCAGGGATGTTACATTTCTATTCAAATATACAAAATCTTTTTTTTCCCACCCTTGCCTTATGGCACCTGGTTTGAAAAGAGAAATAAACTTCTTTGATCAATTGAAAAATAGGGAAAGGATAAGGCTAAGTCCATGAGACAGCTTTTCCAAATATTTTTTTTTCCTTTTTTTTCCATTGAGATAATGTGAAAACCTTGTTTGATAGATGAGTGTGTGTATGTTATGGTGAGATCATGAAGAGGAATAAATTTTTGTTTGGGATCTAAGTGCCTATAATTGTAGCAGGTGATAAATAATATGACTAGCCAGTTGCCTGGAGAAAAATAAAAGAGTTTGGAGTGTGATAGTGAGAAACCAAAAAATAAAAACATTCTAGGAATTATCAAGGGATTGTTTATTTTGTTTATTGAAAGGTATTTTCAAAAGGTGACACTTCATATTATGAAGGTCTGTTAGAATATGGACATTTTGTCAACAAATATTTAACAATAATACCCTATGCCTAGAGGGGTCCTCTAAGGAGTTTCTTCTTGGAGGTCACCTGAGAAATAGCTCTCTGCTCTTGGTTCTCTATTCTTTTCTCAACATTTCAGACAAGGAGATCCCAGGATTCTTGTTTATGTATTCCATTGTCTTATAACCTGTGTGGTTAAGAAGTTTTGTGAATAGTTTAACCTTTGAATGTCTAGCTTGTAATGTCTTGAACCTCCTACACTTAACATTACCATTCACTATCCCAACAGAGACTTGAAGACTGTTATTAAGTCCCCCCCACCCCTGATTGCTCATTGCTCTTCATCTTATCCCCCTTTTGCTGAGTCCTAAAGGGTCGGGATGGGGGGGCACAATTCCTGTACATGACATGTTTCCCTCATGCTAATATTCTTTGTCCATAGAACTTTGATCTAACATTCTTACATAAATATGTATATATATATATATATATGTATACACACACACACACATATATATATATATACACACACATATATATACAGTAATCCACACATGCACATGTTAAAAATAGACCCTTTCCTTCTTCCTTTAATAAATCCCCTCTAACACTTATCTATTTGTTGCTTTCTAAATTTTTCAACCAACAATAGGCATTCCTGAAAGATTACTATATTTATGAGTTATTCTCTCTTATTCACTTTGATTAGAGATTCTGAACTTGGTATCCATGAATATAGACACATGCATGCATATAGACACACATATATTTCAATGTAATACAATTTTTTAATCCCATGTTTTTTGCTTTGTGTATTTTAAGCTATTATTCTGAGAAAGACTCCACAGATTTCATGGGATTACCAAAAAGGGTCCATTACAGAAGAGTTAAAGAACCCCAGACCCAAGTGTTTAGGAACTCTGATCTTCAAGAATGATTGAATTCTATAGAGTGGAAATATAAAGGAATCTTCTTTATTACATGTGTGATCAAAAACTGAATTTACTGTCAAACATACTGAGGACAGGTAGATCTATTCTAATGCACAAAATAAAACACATAAGATTGCAAAAGAAACCAATTATATTAAAATAGTTATTGTTTTTTTTTTAAATCACAGAACCCACATTAAGAACTTTTGCCCCAAAGTTTTATCTCTGGAGTTGCATCAAATAAAACCAATAGGAATAGATGGGGAGAGAAATCTGCCATATTATTTTAAAGCCAACCTTTCCCACTAACCCATATCCAAATTAGAAGTCAAAAAGAATATCCACTATCTTTAGCAACCAAACAAGTCAGAATTCAGCATCTCTCAGAGTGCTGGTATCAAATCCAGTAACATAATAAATGTTCTTTTTTGTGAAATACAGGGTTTGGGGGGGTAATTTTTGTTTTTATATCATTTTCATTTCTGGATAACTCCTTCCCTTCTTTTTTATTCATTCTTTATAACAAAGAGAAATAATGATTTTTTTTTCTTTTTTTCCTTGCAAATCTAGGACATTTTTCATTAGCTGTGGTCACAGTCTTTAAGCTTTTGAGTTATTCTTGTCTGTTTTTGGAAAGGATTTTTAGGATGACCCTTCAAAAGGATATTAAAATAGCTTATAAATGATAGCATGGCTGGCACTTAAAGTTAATAAAGTTAATTGTCTTCTAGCTCACAAATGCCCTTCCTATGGCACTTTGGACCCATCTCATTCAATTGACATTTTTGCAGTTCCAAGTTTTTAAGGGATTCTAAAAAGAGTAAATTAATATATGATTAAGCAATTAAGGCCTGAAAAATATAAAAATGTATTGCTTTGCTTTGAAAGACATTTTAAAGGGGGAGTTAAAGGGGTAGTGAGTAGTGAAACCAGATCTTTGAATTCAATTGAATTTTCTATATTAACGAAGTAAACACTTACTGAATTATTTTATTCTTTATAAAGCAAATTCAAGTAAATGAACATTATTGATTTTTGAATGTATTTTATTACAAATAGCTCAGGTTTATTAGGTTTTTGGACTTGATATTAGAGCTATGACCATAAAGGAAATTCCTTCTACTAAGAAATGGATAACTCAGATCTGAATTTTGGGTCTGATCCAGATAGTTTTTAATAAAGAGTTTTTATTGATTTTTTTTTGATGGGAGGACATGATGATAGGGTACTAGAGGCAATTATTCTCTGTTGCTGCTTATACCATTGCTTTTCTAAGCCTTTCAGGAAGAAAGAAAGGTTAATTGACAATCACCTGTCCTTCCCTAAGGAAACAAGAGAGGAATTAACAACATATTCCAAGAAAATGTGGTAAATAATTTGACACTTAAGATGGCATGGAAAAATGGATAGAGAGCTTGCCTTGGAGTCAGGATGATCTGAGTTCAAATTCTAGGTAGTCATAGGATAGTAAGAGAGACAATTTCTAGGTAGATCCTAATTGGCCTGCGTATGTGAATGTGCCTGAATTAGTTATTCCATGAGTTTATTCAGCAGGAGAAGCTGGCTTGTTATACTAGAAGTTTTAATGTTAAAAAAAAGACTTTTTTTCTCCATAAACAGAAAACATTTAAAAAATTATCACTACCTATTAACCCCCAGAAGAACTCACTGGAGTTTGATAATTGTCAGATATTTAGAGGTGGATTCATAGTCAGAAATGTCTGAGTGCATAAATCTGTGGTTTTAAAAATCTGTGTTTTTAGAGGAAGCTTAATTGGAAAAGATAATAGATAAAACTTTTTCTCAAGTGGGGAAGACAAAATAAATAGTGCATTGGTAGTTTGCATTCTGACTTAGTTGTCCAATTAATAAGTTGATGGATAGTCCACTAGCAAGTTAATGAAGCTAGAATTATATTTTTTAAATTGCTTTAAATACTTAAGTGCAGGCCTGTTTTTTTCTCATCCAGGTAAAATTAATTTGAAACAAAGATGTTAGTGTAGGTTTTCCACACACAGTCATGTTTCAACATATGTCAAAGCCCATGTCAGTAAGTAGATTTTCTTCAGTCCCTCTAACATAATAACCAAGTTATGTTCTTTGTAATGCTTTTATTTTCACTGGTAAATGGTCACATCCTTGTCATGTTTTAGCCTCTGCATGAAGTGCTAATATTGTATAGATATTTTCCAGCATATCTATAAAATTATATGTTTGCTCAAAACTTTTTATGATAGAAAAATATATACTCTGGGTGTGTCTTCCTGTATTGTGTTCTCCATTTTTGTTCAATGTGTAGACAATGTTTAAGGAATGGGGTTTGAAATGTCTGCGTGAAATGAAATTAAAATGTATATAACTATTGCAGAAAACAAAGGTGCCAAGTAATATGGTGTAAAAAATGTAAATACCTGAAAATTTCATTTTTCTAATAAAGACACTTTCTGCCAATTGATATGAAAAGGAGAAATGGAATGGTGTGATTTCCTTTAATTATGTTCTTTTTGAAGTGTATATTTGCAATTTTTGAAAGGAAGAATTATCTTATTTTTCTTTCTCTCGTGAAACCCTAGGGAGGTTTAAGGGAAGTTGGGCAAGAATTACAACCAGGAGTAGGAGTTCCTGGACTTGTTTCAGCAAGACACCTGAAGCAACTGAAAAGTCCATCAATCCCTGAAGCTCAATTCTTATTTTCTGGTATTGTCAAGGGATTATTATTATTTTTTTGGTTGAAAACTCGCTGCCTGTATTTTTACCTGTATCCCCCAAACTCCTTGTAGCTGAGAATGAACTTTCAAAATCTGTTTCCTTCTGTTCTGAGATCAGAATGGGAGTGGGATTCTGACATGCCAGAGAATATGTGTTCTGAAACATCAAATGTTTGAGTTGGAAGGACTCACTATAGTGTATTCAAATCTCTCACCTGGCAGACAAGAACACTAGTTACTTTTATTTCATATAGTGTGAAAGGAATCATCATCACTACTGACAATGCAGATGAAACTCTTTGTCCACATTTGTTCAGAATGCTCCTTCATAGTCAAGCATATGATAATGTTTGTAGGGAAATCCTGGTACAGAAATGAAGCATTTGGAGTTCATGATGGAAGATGTTCGAAATACCAATGATAGAAATCAGGTTTGACAGATCTTATAAAGATGAAAATACTTTAAATATGAACAGGATGAAGGGCAGGCTTATTTATCATCCATAGGTTCTCCTAAATTCTCAGTGACTCATCACTAATTGGTTTCCATGCAATGATTTCCATTTATAGCTCTATGACCTTAGACAGTCCCCCTCAGCTCTCTGGCTAGATCATTGGTGTCATACTAAAAAAGAAATGTTGCCATTAACATCTACATAAGCATTCCTGAGCTCTGCATATTGACTTAGAAAATCACATATTAACATTGTAGATGCTCTATTATATTTTTATTTATTTTGTTAAATATTTCTTAATTACATTTTAATCTAGTTCTGGCCATATAATTGGTCACATAGTGCTTTATTACAGAGAGATTAATCAGCCCCACAAGGATCCATTGCTATTTGAGATCACACTAGTGCTTTACAATTTAAAGTATCATAATCATCTTTTATGACAAGTAGTTAAGTATTATAATCCTTATTTTATGGATGAGAAATGAGTGATTTGCTCATTCTCATATAGCTAATAAGAAGTAGAGAACAATGAATACTAGTGTCCATTTTGTATAAGTGAGGGTATTTCAACATGTCAGTGGATCCCAGATCTTATTAATATGGCTACTTTTTTATAATGATGAGCTCACAACCTATCTACACCTCTAATCCTATTTAATCTTATTCATAGTTTATCTGAAATCCTCTAGAAAGCTGGTCTATACTCCAGAGGCTTCCCCCTTAACCACTTTTGTGCCCTACACCCCTTTAAAAATCTCCTGAAACATATGAACCCTTTATCCAATAATATCACTAAATACATAAAATTAAAATACATAGAAATACCAAGAAAACCAATTGCACTGACATACAGTTATCAGAATATTTTTTTAAAAAGTTCTTAGACCACAAGATTAAGAATCTCTATTCTAGGTTTTTTGATAGTCCATGCTTTTAACCATTCTAATCTCAAGTATCACAAGTGTAAATCATTGACCCACGTCAAGTAAAGAGTTTATGAAAGAGTGACTTAGCTTATGAAAGAAAGTCATGAAATACAGGGCAAGGATACATGATGGCAATTTTTATCCTGGTTTTGATTCAGTTGAGGGTCAAGACCACCATTCTCCTATCTCTAAAGAAAAGTCAGTCTTTACATTCCCATGCTTTCTACATCTGGGACTTATTTCCAAACCTAACTTTTAAGAATATCAGAAGGAGCCCCTATATTCTTTCAATCTAGGTAGGCACAAGTTTCAAATGTAGTTTCCTATGGCAATACATTTTGATGAGCAGCCGCATTGCTCCAGGAACAAATAACATGACAATGCAAAGAACATTAAATGGCTTTCAAAAGACTGGAGTTCTGCCATTGCCATTTACTATGACCCGCTTCCCCTTTCCAGTCCTCAGTTTTTTTCATCTGAAAATTGAAGGACTAGGTTAATGGTTGAAATAGATCTTAAAGTTATCTAATTCAACTTCTTCATTAGACAAATGAAAAAGTAGAGACCCAGAAAATTGTGATTTGCAACATTCACTCAACTAGTAAGTGTAAAATCAATATTTGAATTTGTCTTCCCCATATTCCTGAGCTGAGCAGTCTAGGTTATCCTCCTCCTCTAAGTTCTTCTGCATCTCTAAATCCTAGTTCACAGCTAGACTGTTCCCTGGAGCTGGGAAGGACTATAAATCAGCAGGACAGTGTTGTGTAGTCAGAGTGGATCAGGAGATGCCTTAGAATGATAGACTGCTAAAGTTACTGTTGGGAAAACTCTGGCTTCAAAGTGACTTACTGAAACTCACAAAGCTAGTCAGAAGCAAGGCTGGGATGAGATGATCCCATCCATATGCAATAGCAGAAGAAAAAACGTCCATTAATTAAACTCTGAGTGAAGGCTGACAGCAGGGCTGGAGCAAAGAAACAGGAAATACATTTGCCAAAAAGGATGCCGATTTTTCTCCAAGGTCCAGTCCCAGAGTCTGTTCCTTTTCCTGAATAATGTTGCAATTAACAATCTAGAGTTGCCCAGTGTGAATCTTTTTTTTTTGTCTTGTTTTTTTCCTAATCCCTAGTATTTAACAGTGTCTGGCATAGAGTAAGTATTTAATAAATGTGTTAATTGACTTCTGCAAAAATAAACATGTAGCAGAAAACTTCCCATAGTCAGTAAATCACTGATAACTACTTCCTAAGTCATGCTCAACAATACTGATTTCCAAGCACACAAGGAAGATTTCAGAGAAATTGTTTTCTTCCCCAACAAGGTGGAGTAAATGGATTAATGGAATAAGCCTATAGGCCCCTTTCTGGCTTGAAAGCTGACCCAAGCCAACCCCGCATCAGGTCATACTTTGTGGGAGGGCATACTTGCTATTTTCTAAGATGATCTGGAGGTCAATGGAAGGGTTCTTCTATCCATTCAAGGATCCCCTTTATTTTGAGTGGATGTTGGTTCCTTGTGAATTCTTCCATTGGGTAATGAAGCTTATGAGTTGGTTTGTACCAGATAGACAAGGAGAAAGAGGAAGGAGAGGTTGCTGCAGTTTTCTTGACCAGTAGATCACAGACATCTTTCCCTCAGCCTCCTCCCAGGAGCCCAACTGCATATATTCTTATGCACGTTTTAGACTGTATATCAGCATTCCTTTCTGTCAACAGAACAATTTGCCAAGGAAAGGGTGAAGAAAAGCCAATGTTTCTGGGATCAGATAGTCTAATTGAATTTTTATTTATTTGTTTATTTATTATTGGTGAGTCTCTAAGGTAGCACATCATTCTGCCAAGTAGGGACCCTTTCTCATAGATTCCACAACCAGTTCTTTTTGTTCTTCAGAAGCTGGACAGCTCTCTGTCTTTCTGTAGCTGAATCCCTCTCATTTTTTTTCACTTTTTCCTTTTTTTCCTCTATCCCTTTCCACCTTTCTTCCTTCCGCTCTCTCCCCCTCTCTTCCTCCCTTTCTCTTACCTTTTCTCCTCCTCTCAACCTCTTTCCTTTTCTCTTCTTTCTTCTATTCCCTGTCCCTTTCTCTCTCTTCTCTTTTCTCCTCCTCATTCCCGTTCTTCTAAGCACCTCCTTTTTTAAATTGCTTATTTGGGAGCACTAGTGCATTGGCCATTTCAGACCCATTTTACATTAACTGAAGTGGCACTAATACTACCATCACTGCTATGAAACTAATCAACAATTTGTGAGACTATTTTACATCTATGTAGCCACATTTGGGGAGGTAATTATTTCCTAATTAGGAGGCAATTTATGACTGCCATGTGGGGTACTGACTTTTGTTGATGGCATGCCTGTCTAGGACAAGAGCTTGGATGACTTGGCTTTCACTTCTGAAATGAACTGGCAGCTGACCAGGTAATCAAACAGCACAATTTGAGCAAGGAAAGTTAATAAGGAAATAGCCTAGTTCAGTCAAAGGGGAAAAAAGGCCTGTTGTTTCTCTCTCTTAGAATGAGCTATTATAATTTATTACTGAATGAACTGGCTTGAAGTTTTGACAGCCCAAGAAAAAAGTGAAAGAAGACCTAGGTTCAAATCCTGATATTACCACTTATTTCCTTTATGTCTTTTGGCAAGTTATGTCTTCTCTGAGCCTCAGGCTCATTTATAAAATAAGAGACAAATAAATTTTGTGCATTCAATCATTTGTTATGTTCCACTCTTTGGGACCTCATTTGGGGTTTTCTTGGCAAAGGTACTGGAGCAGTCTTCAGTTTCCTTCTCCAGCTCATTTTACAGAAGAAGAACTGAGGCCAATAGGCTTAAGTGACTTTTCCAAGGTCATACAATAAATCATTGAGGTCAGATTTGAACTCATGAACATCATTAGTCTTCCTGATTGCAAGCCCAGTGCTCTATTTACTGGCCATCTAACTGCCCATGAGATTTAAACAAAGTGACATAAAAGGTCTGTTCCAGTTCTAAATTTATGATTCCATGAACCTGAGAGCACTGAATGCACTGAAAATAAACAACTTGGTAAGCTACAGTCTTATTGTTAGTAAACACTATTATTCCTGATCTGGACATAGTTATCAAAGTACCTTAGAAACCTATTATAATTCATCATGGATTTAGAGACATAAGACTCCTAGGTCTAGAGTGAGAAAATCTGGGTTCAAAAACCATATTATATGTTTACTATATTATAACTTAGGGCAAATTACTTAACCTTCCTAAGCCTCAGTTTCCTCATCTGTCAAATGAATGAATTTGACTTGATGGCATCTGAGGTCCCTTTCAACTCCATATCTATGATTATTATATAATCTTAGGATACTTTGGTATAGAGAAAATAACCATGGGAGAATGGATTTGAATATTCACTGAGTAGGTGGCCCTGAGTAAATTATTTCACTTACCTATTGAAAAATAATATTTCTTTTTATTTTATTAATTTTTATTTAAGTTTTTTTTATTTTCAAAGCATATGCATAATTTTTAACATTCACCCTTGCAAAACCTTGTGTTCCAATTTTTTTTCTTCCTCCCTTTTCTGCCATTCCCTCCCCTAGATGTTAAGTAATCCAATTTATGTTAACATGTGTAATTCTTTTTTATTATTTTATTTAATTTTTTTATTAAAGCTTTTAATTTGCAAAATATATGTACGGGTAATTCTTTAACATTGACCCTTACAAAGTTTTCCGTTACAAATTTTCCCCCCTAGCCCCATCCCTCCCCCAAATGGCAGGAAGCCCACTACATGTTAATTATATTAAAATGCTTGACAAATAGAATATATGTATGCATATTTCCACACATCATTGTGCAAGAAAAATCGTATCTACAAGAAAAAAAATCAGAGAAAGGAAACACAATGCAAGTAAACATCAATCGAGAGCATGAAAATGTTATGTTATGGTCCATATTTCATATCCCTCTCTCTGGGTGTATATGGCTTTCTTCACTGAACTGGTTTGGAACTGGTTTGAAACATCTCATTGTTGAAGAGAGCCATGTCCATCAGAATTGATCATCATATAGTACTGTTGTTGCCATGTATAATGATCTGGTTCTGCTCATTTCGCTCAGCATCAGTTCATGCAAGTCTCTGCAGGCCTCTCTGAAATCATCCTGCTGGTCTTTTCTTAGAGAACGATAATGTTCCATAACATTCATATACCATAATTTATTCAGTCACTCTCCAATTGATGGGCATCCATTCAGTTTCCAGTTTCTAGCCACTACAAAAAGGGCTGCCACAACATTCTAACATGTGCAATTCTTCTAATACATATTTCCACAATTATCATACTGCACAAGAAAAATCAGATCAAAAAAGAAAAAAATGAGAAAGATAACAAAATGTAAGCAAACAACAACAAAAAGAGTGAAAATTCTATGTTGTGCTCCACATTCAGTTCCCACAGTCCTCTTTCTGGGTGCAGATGGCTCTCTTCATCACAAGACTATTGGAACTAGACTGAATCATCTCATTGTTGACGAGAGTCATGTCCATCAGATTTGATCATCATATAGTCTTGCTGTTGACGTGAATAATGATCTCCTGGTTCTGCCCATTTCACTCAGTATCAGTTCATATTAAGTCTCTCCAGGCCTCTGAAATCATTGTGTTGATCTTTTCTTAAAAACAGTAATATTCTATAACATTGATATACCATAACTTATTCAGTTATTCTCCAACTGATGGGCATCCACTCAGTTCCAGTTCCTTGCCACTCCAATATCTTTGCAAAGAAAATCCGAAATGGAGCTACAAAGAATTGGACATGACTGAAAAACAATGAAGCAACAGCAATTACTATTATTAATAGGCAGTTGATAGCCTAGGAAATGAAACATTAGGTCTGAATTCAGGAAGACCTGAATTTAAATCTGATCTCAGACACTTACTAGCTGTGTGACCCCAAGCAAGACACATAACTCTTGCCTCAATTTCCTCAACTATAAAATGGGAGCAACAGCAATTTCTCATAGGATTGTTGTGAGGATTAAATAAGATAATATTTATAAAGCATTTAACACAGTGTCTGGCACATAGTAGGAACTATATAATTATTATCAATGATGATGTATAGGTGGATGAGGATGATTACCTATTTGTCAGTGCTATTCTGAGAAAATATGGTTCACAGGCTTGCATAAATTGAAAGATAGAAAGAAGTTGGAGGGAATCTAGTGTACCTCCTTATTTAAAAGATGAGGAAACAATCTCTAAAAGTTATCATAACTTGTTCAAGATCACAGAAGTAGTAAGTGTCAAGGTTTTGGTTTGAACCAAGTTTTCTGACACCATATCTACTGTACTAGACACCCTCTAAAGAACTAAAGCTCAATACACTTAATAAAGTGGATTAATGTTACATTGCATAGAGAACCAGTATGACATGGCAGGTGAAGAGCTGGAATCAGAAATCCCTAGGTTCAATTCCCCATAGTTAAGACTATGACATTTTTTGGCTATTTGAGCACAGGGTAGTCATTTAACCTGTATTTGCTCAGGAAACCTTCTAAGATGCTAAATGGTAAAGCAGATGTCAAGATGCATTTTTAGAGAGTCCTCAGGAATTCCCTATATTAATGAAATCTCAAGCAACCGAAATATATGACATGAACGAAGTCACAATCACCAAAGGAGCAGCTGCACATAGGATATGCCTAATATAATCCAGTTCATCTCTAAGACAAATATACACTACTCTTATCTCCCTGAAAACCTTTTAAAAAGCCTCTATTGTCCTTGGTACCTTGGCCATCTCTCTATATGTTTTAAGTCCTCTTCTTGCTTTGAGAATAGCTGAGGACATCTGTCATCTAGGATAATAGAGCCGGTCTATTGTTTTTCCATTGTCTTCTGGTATCCAATGGTTATTTATCCCCTGGAGATGTAGGCTCCTAGGACTTAGAACGAAGAGGAACTTTATAAATCATTTATTCCAAATCCTTTGTTTTTTAATGAATGTGACATAACAATAAAAGCCATAGACTTAGGGCCAGAAAAGATCATGATTTAATTTGGCTTCTGAAAATGACTAGTTAGTTGTATGACCACTCACTTATTTACTCATCTGTAAAGTGAGAATATTCATACCAGATGTGTATCTCACATATAAGGAAGAATTATTGAGATAAACTATTGAAAGAGTTTTACACACTTTATCATGCTTTTCTTGCCAGTAATGATGCCAGTGATACTGAAGAAGATAATGATAATGGTGTGATACTGGTCATGGTGGTGGTGATGATGATGATGGAGGAGGAAAGGGAAGCTCTGAGGGTAAAATCAATAAGCCTTTATTAAATCCTTACTAGGTGCTGGGTACTGTGCAAAGCCCTGGGGATACAAATATACGTAAGTAGCAAACAAAAAGTTCTGTCCCTGCTGTGGAAGAGCCTACATTCCAAAGAGGGAAGAAAAGACATAAAAGGGAGCTGAAATATGGGGATAGAGAAGAAGTTGCCCTCTGAGTACATAGTAGGAAAGGCTGGAAAATGAAGAATGACTGGCTTTGGCCCTTTATAAAAAATAGAAATTTTAGGAGGAACTCACCAATTTGAGAAGAGGTTTGCAAGACTAGAGGGAGAAAGCAAATGAAATATGGTAGCAAGTTAGGAGCTAAAGTAATTTGTCTAAATTTACAGAGGAAAAGAGAAAGGAGATAATGTTCTTTACTGCTATAATAGAACAGAAAATACTTTAAATAAGGACATTTAATTATGACTTAGGAGTTGACATTCTATTTTTTGATTTACAAATTTCTTGTCACCTGTTGACTGACTGATTCACCCTCCTTTTACTGATTCAGAGGTATTCTATTTCTTTCTCATTTTTCCTTTGTCTTTTTTCTTCTGAAGGAAAAAAAAAATCTGTTTGCTTTGTTGCTTCTTATAACTTCACTATACCTAAGGCAACCAGACACTCTAAAGAATATCCTCTTGATCCTTTCATAACTAGACAAGAAAGTCATGGCTCTGTTTGAGATGCAGCAGAGCTGCTACCAAGCAACATAAGAAATATATTGTGCTTTTCTAAGTTTAGGAGCCACAAGAAACAATTTTGCCAGAAAGAGTCAAATGTCAGGAATGCCTGAGGTCCTTTGATGCAGGGCTTCCTAATTTTTTTCTACTCATGACCCATTTTCTCCCAAGAAAATTTTATATGACCCTAGATCTATAGGTATATAAAGTGGGTGTACAAATCAAACATTTACTGATTATAAGCCATAATTTCATAACTTTCACATTCATTTACGAGACCCTATTTGGAATTATGATCCACAATTTAAAAAATTAGATTCTAATGTAGTCTACATTAGTGGACTGAGTGGAGGGGGACTGAGATCAAGGAAGGACACCTGAACTGGGGAATGAATCAAAAAACAGTGAAAAGAAAAGGAAAGAGGAATAACTTTCTGCTATATTTTTCTCCTCTTGGTGCAAACAATTCAGAGATCTAGTCAAGTACAAATATGCTCATTTTTATTTGCCCTGGGGCTGTAAAAATAAAGAAAATATTGAGTTAATTTGATATATCACATCACAAATTTTCAGATCTGGAAGAAATCTTGAAGATCATTTAGTCCAAACTCCTCATTTTATACAGAAGGACACCAAGAGCTCAAAGCAGAATTTATAACCAAGTAGGAAGGAAAACTGGAACTTTTGTCCAGAGTGCTGAATTTAGAGGGCAATCTCATAAGTCAAGTGCTACAAATTCTCCTTCCCAATTATCCCAGTACTTATCCATTCCTTCAATGAATGCTTCATGCTGCTGACTTTAGCTGTAGTCATGACACTTTCATCAGATATAAAAAGTCAATGATATGACTCTACCACTCAAGAAGGAGTGGTCCATCCAAGCTTATGGCATGGCAAGAACTAGAAAACAGATTTTCTCTTTCCCAGTTTAGAGGTCTTTCCAATGCATCTCTATAATAGTATGCTTGGTTTTTTAAATTCTGCTGCTTATTTAAAATTTTTGAAATACTTATAAGTGATAGAATTCTGGGTCTGTACTCAGGAAGATTTGAATCTGAATATGACCTCAGATACTTTTGAGCTCTGTGTTCCTAAGCAAGTTATTTTATGTGTGTGTTCATACTTATATATATATATATGTGTATGTATTTATAATGTATATGTATATACTTATATATGAGTACACACACATATAACATAATTACAAGATAATTTTGATTGAAGCAAGATTCTATGAGCTGGGAAATCAGAGAGTTTCATTTAGTAGCTTATACTAGAACTGCATTTTTAAAGAAATTAAGAATCACAAGATTCTATGTTGTGATGGGATAATCTATGCAAAGGAAGAGATCAAGCATTGGGCATGAAGAATAGCAAGAATGCTATTTTGGCTAAAACTTACAGTGAGTGAAAGGGAATGATGTATAATAAGCCTGGAAAGAAAGGATGAAACCAAATTTGAAAGACTTTAAATGGCAAATAGAAGACTTTGCATTTGATGCTGGAGTTTATCAGGAGCCACTGGAATTTATGAACAGGGAACTGGTGTGGGTAGGTATATGTTTTAGGAAAATCACTTTGGCACCTCAGTAGAATTAAAGTGGTGAGAGACTTGAGTCAGACGGAATAATTAGGAGACACTTGCAGTAGTCCAGGTGAAAGGTGATGAAAAGGTGATGAAAACCTGAAATAAGGTGGTGGCTTGAGGATGTAGAAAAGGGAATGTATGGGGGAGGTCTTGTTGAATACACAAGTTTTGACAACTAATTGGATATGGAGCATGAAGGAGAGTGAAGGCTTGAGGATGACTCAGAATTCATGTAACTGGATGAGTAGAAAGACAGAAGTGCCTTCTATAGAAATCAGGGAAGAAAGCATGTAATAAACTTGTAGATTCAGCGCTACCAGGGGACACTAGCATGGTACCTGAGTTATTCATTCCCATTAAACTACTTTGTGTAGCAAGAATTGCCTGAGGCAAACATTGCCAATTCTTTGTGTGAATGGCACATTTCTGCATTTTCCTCTACTCCCTTGGTTCAATTTTCAGGGCAGCATTTAACTAGAACTTGACATGTAATCACTCTATACATGTTTATTGAACTAAACCAGGATTCACAAATTGGACAAAACCACACTAGTTGCTGAACCCCAAAATAAATCAGACCCAAATGAGTTTTTTGACAAATCATGAGCCAAATTTAAACTGAACCAAATTTAAACCTAGTGAACTAGTCCAATTAGTAAGATAAATGCTTGCTGAATTGAATTATTTAAAAGACAGTACCAGCATTAGGATGAATCTAATAAAAAGAAATTCAAGACAGGTAAATACAAAATCTTTCACTGGGGTTCAAAAAATCAGCCTCACGAGCATAAGCAAAGATCAATAGCAGCTCATCTGAAAATGAGGAAGATTAAGTGGTTACTATATGGTAGGTACCTTACTTCTGCTTTGTGATATAAAAGTGTTTGTTGCCTTTTTTACTCTGAAGTGTACTCTAAAGTGAGAAGAATTCTCCATTTGTTTCAGAACTGAAGGGACCCTATCAATCATCTTTTC
This sequence comes from Myrmecobius fasciatus, assembly GCA_023553655.1. Classification (NCBI taxonomy): domain Eukaryota; kingdom Metazoa; phylum Chordata; class Mammalia; order Dasyuromorphia; family Myrmecobiidae; genus Myrmecobius; species Myrmecobius fasciatus. The sequence continues at coordinate 29,369 of JAJPUD010008839.1, read as the reverse complement.
CATCAAGTCTTCATATTAAAAATGAGGAAGCTCAGATTCAAGAGTTTAAATGATTTGTACTTGGTCATGGAGGTAGTAAAAAAAAAAGTGCATTGCTTCTAAAATAAGGTATTTTGTTTTCATTGACATGTATAATGTAAGCTGGAGTATTTAAGGGGCACAGAGAGGAAAATGTTATAGAGAATTTGAAGAGGGAAGGATCAAAACAATAAATTCCTTAAGTAGTTACAATATGCCAGGTACTGAGCTAGGTATGATATTAGGAATACAAGAATAAAATGAAGAACAGTGCTTCCCTTCAGAAAATGTTCAGTCTGCTGGGTGACTGAACAAGAAAATAATGCAAGTTCATAACTTCCTCCATTTTTCCTCAACTCACGTTTATCTTGAGAAGAAAATCAAGTATTTACTAAGTGCCAATCATACCCAAACTTGGCAGACACTCATATACACACATACACATAGATAGATAGATATATGTATACATACATATACATTTACATTACATATATACACATTTATATGTATATACATGTAAGTTTGTATCTCCGAATGCACACACACATGTCTACATAATATTAATAAGTAGCATTTTATAGCACTTTAAGGTTTGCCAAACACTTTATAAATGCTATTTTATTCTATCCTTGAGATGCAGATGATTTTAATCACTCTCATTTTTAGATGGGAACACTGAGGCAACCAATGATCAAATTACTTGCCTGGCATTACACAACCAATAATATGATAAGCCATGATTTTCCTGACTATAAGACCATTTTCTAGTTGGGTATAGTTGTATATATTCTCACCAACATTTCTTTTTGACAAAGAGGCATTGACCCTGTGTTGTAAAAGTATTCCTCATCTTTTCCTCCCATATTTCTTACTCACATTCCCTAAGACCAAGACCCAAATTCTATGATTTTTCTACTGAATAAGTTAGGGAAAGGTAAAATGCAGTGATATTGGCTCATACTGCAAGGAAACAATGCAGGGTCATCCAGCTGACAATTCCCTGAATTAGTTCCCAAATATTCTATCTACATGCCTAAAATAAAAGTCATTGGTGATCTGCCTTCACGTGTCTGTTTTTCTGCAGATGTCTTCAGGCAAGCATCATATAGTTGTTGAGAAGACTGACAGAAACAACAGTGACAAAAGAAGAATTCAAAAGTCTCATTCCCACTCCACAGCAGACATGGTAGCCCCATCTGTCTGGAGCACAGCTCTTACCTTCTCAGCTTTTCCCAGTGGAGCTAGGGCAGTTTCCCATTTGAGGAGCAATGTTGTCTTGTCATTTTGGCTAGCTGCCAAAGTGGGGGACTAGTGGGAGCAGTGCCTGCAGTGACTGTAAGGCCCTATGACAGCCTTCTGCTTCCCTCCTGTTGGTATAAATAAGTTGAATGGGATATGCCCAAGGAATTCTTTTCTCTCTGCAATTATCAGAAGAAAGTATATTTGTATTCCAGGAAAGGAAGGGAAAAAAGGAAGAAGACAGGAGGGGATTAGATTATTCATGGTTTTCTTTCTGCAGGAACTATATTGTTTTTATATGGGATTTATATTTGTGACTTGATGAGAGTCTCCTGGTGCAAATACCAGGAGTGGTTGTCAGCATTAAAAGCTTGAAGTTCAAAACTGATTTCTTGTATTTATGTGTGTGGGTTTACACCTAACTGTCTTTCTATCATCCTCTTCCCACAAAACTGCACCCTCTCCAAAGACAAAACAAAACAATCTGGTTCCTATTCTAAATATACTTCAGAAAGCCAAATGACATAATCTCTGCTTTACCTACTGACATCAATGTTACTACCTTGAGATGGATCATAGTTTAGTAAATGATGTGCTGGTCTCAGAATCCAGGAAAGAATTTCAAGTCTCACATATGACACCCATTAACTACTAGGCGTTTAACCCTAAGTAAAATTCCTTAAGTTCTCAATGTTGTAGGCAATTAGCAGATGCCAGTTTTTATTGGCGGAGTGAGTCTTTCACCTTGAATAAGGTGGTCCATATACCAACATCATAGAGGCTATTTAAAACAAATATCTTATTATAACTAAAAGTCAAATATTTTACAAAGCACACTTCTGCATGAATAGCACTTTACATCAGCACATATGCAAGCTCTCATTTGACCATTATCTAAGCATTTAAGGGAAGTAATTCTTTTTTAAAATCAGTAGCAGTTTATTTTTCTAATTACATATAAAAATAGATTCATTTTGTAAGATGGGTGTTCCAATTTTTTTCTCCCTCCTTTACTTCCCCCTTCCCCAAGACAGCAAATAATCTGATATAGGTTATACATATACAATCATTTTAAACATATTTTGATATTAGCTATGTTGTGAAAGGAAAATCAGAACAAGAGGGAAAAGAGTTAAGTTTATCTTATTGGATCATCACATAATCTTGCTATTACTATGTACAATGTCCTACTGGTTCTGCCCATTTTACTCAGTATTAGTTCATGTAAATGTTTCCCGACTTTTCTGAAAGCCTGATCATCCTTTCTTATAGAACAATAATATTCCATTCCATTCAAATACTATAATTTATTCAACTATTCTTCAATGGATGGGCATCCACTCATTTTACAGTTCCGTGGATGGCTTTAATTTTAAGAGAACTGATTTCCAAAAGTAATTGCTAGCTGTTATTTTCTCAGCATTTTTAAGCTTATTCTTCACTATCTCCCCCTCAAATCTAAGCAGAAATCTCATTTAGGGGCAGCTAGTGGATAGAGCACCAGCCCTGAAGTCAGAAGGACCTAAGTTCAAATGCAGCAGCTTTAGATGCTTGACACTTAGTAACTGTGTGATTCAGGGCAAGTCACTTAACCCCAGTTCCCTAGCATAAAGACTAAAACAAATAAACAAACAAAAAAACCCAACCAGACATCTTGCTTATTTGAAAACCAAAACATTTTTTTATTATATAGCTTGAGAAGTATTTCATCAAAAATACTCTAATTAGGTGTTTTGTTTTGTTTTGTTCTTTCTCAAGAGAAACTTGATAATTATTCAAACAGAGCCTTGATATCATTCCTAGGCAATGAAGCAGAAAAAAATGTCTAAGATCAGACAAAACTTCCAGAGGGTTGTCAATACACTATATTTTGCTGTCAGAGGAGTGGAATGCTAATATACTAGGCTTTTTTATTCCTCAAATATTTGAAGAAATAATGTGAGCCTGAAATCTCCAGGAAATTGTGTAACTGTAGAGACAGACAAAGAATTTGGGAAAGAATTATGGGAAGAGAGCAAAATCCCTTTTTTTCATCACCACAAAGGGAAACAATACCTTTTAATTCTAGTACCTACCCTATGTTGATTATCTCCAATTAATCCTGTCTCTAGTTTAATTATGTATAGGTTTTTTTTTTTTGCATTGTATCTCCCTTATTAAATGTGGGAGCTCCTTGAGAAGATGAATTGTCTTTTACATTTCTTTGTTTCCTCTGATGTTTAGCATGATTCTTGGCAAATAGTACATACTTAATTTATTCTTATTGATTTAATGATGCTGGATAATCATTTACTAGAACCAAACCAAATGGTTTTCAAATTGGGCAGCTTTTCTTTCTGATTTTAACCCCTCAGTTCCCCACTATAATTGTATTAAGTTGTTACAGCTTCCTTCTGCTTTCACATTGAGAATTTGGAATTTTTGAACTGAAAGGAAATTCAGAGATATTAAGATTTATAACTGGAAGTAATGGAGAGAAAGAGAAGTACTAATAACTTCATCATTTGGTCCTCTGGAAACATAGTTCCCATGCCATACTCCTTGATATAATTTTCACTATTAACACTTTCTTTATAACTCTCTTAAGTCTAGACAATCAACAAAATAATAAATCAAGTCCTGATTTGTAGCATTCTCTGATTTCTGAGGTATAAATGCTCATCAGGCATAAAAGTAAAATGTTTAGCTCTCAAACATGGTTTGAGCTGCTTCCAACACACCCTTGCTTAGAAGTTATAGAATCTAATTCATTTATTTTCTAAAAGAAGAAATTATGACTCAAATAAGTCAATTGACTTGCTCAAAGTCATGCTCTTCTTTCTGGATCTGGCTCCTGAACCCAGATGGCTTTGGAGGGGAAAGTGAGGCATTTTCCTCCCTCACTTAAATCCAGTTCACTTACATGTCATGGCCTCATCTCTCTGATGTCATGGTCCTCTTCGTGAATGAAGGACAAACAACAACAACAATAGCAACATTAGAACTGTGGTTTTATTTTTGTCATCTCCCCACCCCTTTGGCAAGAGCTCTTTCCTTAAGACTTCTCTCTTTTCACATATTTGTTGTCTTATTCTATCTTGAGTCTCTATAGAGCTAGCCTGAGTGGCACAAGGCCCTGAGCATTCCTCTGAGTCTCAAAAAATCAAACAAAGAATCTTTGTGTCTCTTAGGGTTTTGTGCTGTTTTTCAGCATGCCTTCCATATTTTAGTCACTGCAGCTGCCATTTCCCACTTTATTTCTCTTGGAGCCCTTGGATACATACCATCTGGTCTCAGTGATTACTACACAAAAAATTCTCAACTTGTGGCTTCCATTCCTCCTTAGAGAATCAAGACTCTAATCTTTCACTAAGTGTCTTTAGAAGAGAAATTTTCCTATCGGCCCAACTGAAAAATGGCACAGAAACCTTCAACTTCTCTTCCAGGCCTTTAGGCTATTCTTTATAATGTTTATGCATGAAAAAAAAACCCATAAAGCTCTCTTAATTCCACAGTTGAGATTCATAGAAAATAAAATTGAATAGAAGTCTAATGATCATCCAGTCTAATTCTCTCTTCCTGAAAAAGAAATTGACAGGGGCAGCTAGTTGGTGCGGTGGAGAGAACACCAGCCCTGGAGCCCTGAGTTCAAATCCAGTCTTAGACACTTAACATTTGTGTGACTCTAGGCAAGTCACTTCTCTGCAATTGTCTCAGCAAAAAAGAAAGAAAGAAATTGATACTAAGGGAGATTATAATGTTTTCAAAATGCACAAAGGCCATGAGATCACATAGATTCAGAGCTGGAAAGTACCTTAGAACTTTAGTTCATCTAGTCCAATTTACTCATTTTGCTGCTGAGGAAACAGGATTAGAAAGATTAAATGAGTCATAAGTAATAAACCATAGCCAGAATTCAAATAAAATTTTGGAGTGAAAGAGCCAAAAATAAATAAATAAATAAATTCAGAGTGAGACATTTTTTCTAGCCCAAGACAACTTAGGAGGTCAGAAAGACTACTCTGACGCAAAGAGCGAGCCTAGAACTCCCAAGGACCACCAGCAGTTTTGGAAGTAGCTTTGACAGGAACATATGCTTCTGGGGAGCAAGTGGTCAACAGCAAAATACTTTTGAGAAAGGACAGGGTAAAAGGAGAGAGAGAATAAATGGGGAAAATATAATTAGCAATGTCAAAGTAAGTTTCTCTGATGGAATATTATTGTTCTCTGGAAAATGATGAGCAGGACGCTCTCAGGAAAAAACTAACAAACAAACCTGAAAAGTTCTCCATAACAAAGTCAAATACACCGTACATAAAATAACAGCAATGTTCTGGATGACCAGCTGTAAATGACCTTGTTATTCTCAGTAGTATAATCATGCACACCTATTCTGAAGGACTTATGATAAAATCCTTTCTATTCCCAGAGAAGGAACTGATCTACTCTGTATATAGATCAAAGCATTCTCTATTACTCTCTCTACCTCTTTCTTTATTTTTAACTTAATTTCTCTTGAGGGTTTTTATTTACATTAGGGTGGGAGATCTATGTTTTCTTTCACAATTTGACTGTTAAGGAAATGTTTTGCATAACTTCATATGTGGTTTCTTAATTGTGGGGTAAGAATAAGGAAGAGACCTTAGAACTCAAAAATCTTAAAAATAAATGTAAAAATTTGTTTTGAATGTAACTGGGACAAATATTAAATAAGTATTTTTTTTAAAAAAGAAAGAGATTACAGAGAACCCTTTGCTAATACTGGGCACAGCTGGTATTGATTGGCAACTCTATTTCCATTATGTAGTTCCAGGGTAGAGAGGAACATTAGTAGTTTCAGGAGAACAAGGGACATGCTAACAGTTCCATGGTTCACCTGAAATGAGAAGGCACTGTCTCAAGCTTCAAACTTTTTTTGAACTTCCAAAATGATGTGATCTGGTGAAAGGTACAGTCACAGTTCTCACAAGTTTAGAGAGGTAATTTACAGAGATTTTTTAAAAATTCACTTTACTAAAAAGTAAGATAGACAATTGCATAAAATCAAAAAAATTACAGAAAATTTCTCTGATAAGGGCTTAATTTTTTTAATTATAAGGAAATGGGTCAAATTTTCAAAAATAAAAGCTACTTCCCACTTAATAAATGGTCAAAGACTATAAACAGGTAGCTTTCAGAAGAAGAAATCAAAGCTGTTTATAGTCATTAAATACTCTAACTATTGATTAGAGAAATGCAAATTAAAATAATTCTGAGATACCATCTCACATCTAACAGAAATGACAAATGCTAGTGGGGATGAGGAAAAATAGGTGTAATTGTGAATTGGCCCAACCATTCTTTTTTTCATAATATTTTTAAAGAATTTTATTTTCAAAATATATGCATAGATAATTTTCAACATTCACCCCTGCAAAACCTTGTTCCATTTTTTCCTATATTCCTTCTCCCCAATTCCCTCCCCTAGACAAAAAATAGTCCAATATATGTTAAACATGTGCAATTCTTCTATATATATTTCCACAGTTAACATGCTGCACAAGAAAAAATCAAATGAAAAAGGAAAAAAATGAAAAAGAAAAAAAAATGCAAGGAAACAACATGGCAGTTCTACACAGTCTTCTCTCTGGGTTCAGATGGCTCTTTATGACAAGATCATTGGAACTGGCCTGAATCACCTGGCTGTTGAAAAGAGCTTGTCTATCAGAATTGATAATCGTATAACTTACTGTTTCTGTGTGCAATGTTCTCCTGGTTCTACTCATTTCACTCAGTATCAGTTCATGTAAATCTCTGAAATTGTCTTGCTGATTGTTTCTTATAGAAAAATAATATTCTGTGACATTCATATGCCATAATTTATCCAGTCATTCTCCAGCTGATGGACATCCACTCAGTTTCTAGTTCCTTGCCACCAAAAAAAGCGGCCCCACCATTCTTGAGAACAATTTTGAACTATGTACAAGGACCATAAAACTTTGTATGCCATTTGATCCAACAATACTTCTACTAGGTCTGTATCCTAAAAGAGAGCAAAGAAAAAGGATCTGTCTGTACAAAATATTTACAACGGTTCTTTTGGTTGAAAAGAATTGGAAATTGAAGAGATGCCTATCAATTGGTTAATAACTGAGTAAGTTTTAGCATATGATTGTGATGGAATACTATTGTCCTATGAGAAATGACAAGGCATGTGATTGCCACAAAAACAAAGCAAGATCTCTGAACTGATGCAAAGTGAAATGAGAACTGTAATATACCATTGTGCATAGTAATAGCAATGTTGTAATATTGATCTATTGTGAATGACTTGACTACTCTGATCAAGACAATGATTTGAGACAATTTCAAATGATGCTACCTCCAGAGAGAAAATTGATGAGCTTTTAGTGTAAACTATAGTATAATTTTCTCACTTTCTTTATTACTACAATGACTATTGCTGCTACCACTACTATCACTACTACCACTACTATTACTACCACTACTACCACTACTACTACTACTACTACTACTACTACTACTACTACTACTACTACTATTGCTACTTTTGCTACTATTACTGCTACTATTATTATTAGTAGTATTACCTTTATTTTGCTAATTACCTTTATATTGCTAATATGTAAATGTGTTGTACATGATTTAACAGGTATAATTAATTGATACAATTTTGCTTTCCTTCTCAGTGGATAGGGGAGATGTAGGAGAGAGAAAGAAAATTTTGAACTCACAATTTAAAAAGAAAAGAATATTAAAAATAAATAATAATTTCTGAAAGAATAAAACGTTACAGGCCTGTGATCATAAAGATAGTATATATTAAAATTGAGATTTTTATCTGGGTCTTCTTGCTGTCCCAAGCTTTGTTACTGTTGCTGAAGGGGCAGGCATAAAAGGCTATTGTCTCCAGGTTTTTACACTGGCATCTCATATATTTAAACTGTTATTTGTTTTTCTTTTCAGTTAACCTGCACTCAAATCATTATGAAATCATTTATTTAAAGACTATGCTTTTGTCTCTGAATATCTCATCCTTAGGTCCCATTTATTTTAGTCATTACAGGCTCATGAACTAGATAAGTGTCTTTAGGGGTCTATGAATGTAGATTCATATTTTCCCTTCACTGAGTTCCTTTCATGTGTGTGTGTGTGGGGGTATACACACATATACATACACACATTTGAGGCAAAGGAAGAAAAAACTAGAGTTAAAGAAAGAGAAGAAGGATTGAAAGTGGACAGAAAAGCTCTTATTAGAAAGATCTTAGAAGAAAAAGAGCAATCAATTAAGCAACATGTGTGTGTTAACAAGACATTATATATGAAGTACTATGTTAGGCACTAAAGATATAAATACAAAAGTGAAACCCTCCCTCTCTTCAAGGTGTTTACATTCTACTGATTTAATGTTATATATTCATAATTTTGAAAAAAATAAAGAATTTATATTTAGCATAAGCTCTGAGTTTATTCTTCCTGACTCACACTGGATCAAATACTAATGACCACTTCTCCCTTCAAGCTCCTTGGGGTAAACCTGAAGGATTGAGTTTTTTCTCTTTCTTCCACTTGCTTCCCACTGGTGGACTCCCCATTTATTAATGGTCACAGTTGATTTGTTTTATTAAATGAATATTTTATTAGAATACTGGAGTAAGAATAATTGATACAAAAGCATTCCTCTAATTGTCTGGAAGACAAAAGTATATTCTAGAGTCCAGTGGAAAGTGATCTTTAGCTTAGAAAACACGCAACAAAAGAGTAATTCCCTCTTCCTTGTTGGATAAAAGTAATTTTCTTCTTTCTAGAAATCTCCATGGAGTTTCCCTGAAACTCTATTTAGCCATGAATCTGGAGCCCTTGTAGAATCCTGACACTGAGTATGTCTAAAGTTTCCTGAAGTTGTTTTTACTCAGTATGTATAGATTTTTCTTTCTCAAGTCCTAGAGGGATGTACTTCTCTCTGAGTGGGAGTATGACACTCCCACTAGTCTTATCCCCCAATTACAGGCTCATTCCACCTCCATCCTCAAAGTTGCTTCCTTTTGGTTATAAGCCCAAGTGTCTTATTCTTTAGAGCATTGCTAAAGCTAAGTTCTCAAAGCAGTTGGTAAAATGTTCCTGCTGAAATTTGATACCCAGAGGTATATTTAATTCTTTCAACCATTGCCAATACATTTCACCATTTGATTTCATCTTATGCTACATACTTCATCCTTGGATACAGATTACCATTTTTATTGACTGAATGATTCAAAAAATGTGTCTAAGAAATGTTTATGCCTAGTTGTACATTTGATTTATTGCTTATATAAATCAATCAGAGAAACTTTCTTTTCTTATAAAGCAATCAGAGACTAAAGCAGGAATTTTAAATCTGGGTTCTTGAACTATTTATTTTTAATTTGACAATTGTATTTCAATATAATTGTTTCCTCTTATGATTCTATGTACTATATGTTATACAAAATGATGAGAGTGACAACTCAGGGGTTAAAGATCTTCAGTTCCAGCCACTTGCCATAGTAGTTCCCGAGGGGTGCTACTGGTAAGCACAACAATGGATTGAGGATTTCACTTCCAATATTTATATATGGAGATCAAGGTATTAGTAGTCACCTGTATAGAGCATTACATGCTTGCATTTTTGCTAGTCCCATGTAATTGATCAAAGTTTAGGATGCTCTTGAATGAAAAATAAAGTAATATCTTCTGTTTTCCACATAATCATGATTAATGACATTTCTTAATCCAAAATTCCTTAAGATATAAAATAAAATCAAAACACAAAGAGCTTTAATTTAACAATTGAACAAAACAAAAGAAAATATTTATAGAGGAAGAAGAGAATCTTGACCTGTTTAAAAGGTTCTAGGAATAGAAGAACAGGAGAGAAAGAGAAGTGTCTATGCACACATGTAGCTAATTAAAAGCTATCAGGTTCTTCCTGAGCTAGAGCGAACTGGATCTTCTGAGAATTCATGGGAGGTATAAGGGAATAGATCGTCAAGTAAGGATCAAAGAAAGAAGAGAGATGTGTTCATGGTTGGTAATTCCCTCCTGAATGGATACATGTTTATTGAATCAATTTTAACATTATTATGTTATCTTTTTGTAACAATTCCAGGTAGTTACAAATTGCTTACTAAGACTTCAAAGTGGATGATTACTGTTTACTTCTGGTGATTCATGTGCTCATAAACAATAATGCTTCTAAGAATATAGACAGCCTTGCTAATAATAACGAAGTCTTTCTTGAATGATAAATGGCTGATCTTAGGGCCAGGGGAAAAATACAAATGAAATAAACTGAATAGGTCTGCCTACCCTCCATTATCCCAGTTATCTGTTTAATCCTTTCTTTTACCCTCCTCTTTGCCCCCAAATTAACTCAGACTTTGCCTTTGTTGTCAGCACCCCTCACCAACTATAGCTTTCCGATCTTAATTATTACTGACACTATTCATTAAGGACCACACCTTGCTTTTTTATTTATTATTTATTATCTGCTCTTTCTTCTATTAATTGTAAATAGTTTATTTGTAATGAAGAGAAACTGGACACATTCCCAATAAGATGAAGGGTGAAAAAAGGATGCCCATTGTCACTATTATTATTCAAAATTGTACTGGAAATGTTGATTTTAGCAATAAGAAAAGAAAAATAATTTAAATAAATTAGAATAGGCAATGAGGAAATAAAACTATCACTCTTGATAGATGATATGATGATATACTTAGAGATACCTCTAAAATCATCTGAAGATCTACTGAAAATAATTCACAGCTTTAGCAATGTTGTAGGATATAAAATAAACTCACATTGTTCCAGATCGAAAACATTATATTATACTATATTATAATTATAATATATTATAAAACAGTGGTCATTAAAGCCATTTGATACTGGCTAAGAAATAGAGTAGTTGATCAATGGAATAGGTTAGGTTCACAGAACAAAATATTCAGTGACTATAGCAATCTAGTGTTTGACAAACCCAAAGACCTCAGCTTTTGTGATAAGAATTCAGTATTTGACAGAAACTGGTGGGAAAATTGGAAACTATTATGGCAGAAACTAGGCATTGACCCACACATAACACTACAAACCAAGATAAGATCTAAATGAGTTCATGATTTAGACATAGAGTGATATTATAAGCAAATCAGAGGAACATAGGATAGTTTACCTCTCAGATCTGTGGAGAAGGAAAGAATTTGTATTCAAAGGAGAATTGGAACTCTTAATTGAACACCAGATAGGTAATTTTGATCATATTAAGTTAAAAAAGTTTTTTATAAAAAAACTAAAGCAGACAAGATTAGGAGGGAAGCAATAAATTGGGAAATCATCTTTACATTTAAGCATTCTGATAAAGGCCTCATTTCTAAAATATATAGAGAATTGATTTATTTTATAAGAATTCAAATTTATAAGAATTCAAGTCACTCTCCAATCAATAAATGGTCAAAGGATATGAACAGACAATTTTCAGATGAAGAAATTAAAACTATTTCTAGTCATATGAAAAGGTGCTCCAAATTACTATTGATCAGAGAAATGCAAATTAAGACAACTCTGACATACCACTATACACCTGTTAGAATGGCTAAAATGACAGGAAAAGATAATGATGAATGTTGGAGGGGATGTGGGAAAACTGGGACACTGATACATTGTTGGTGGAACTGTGAACGGATCCAGCCATTCTGGAGAGCAATTTGGAACTGTGCTCAAAAAGTTATCAAATTGTGCATACCCTTTGACCCAGCAGTGTTTCTATTGGGCTTATATCCCAAAGAGATCTTAGAGGAGGGAAAGGGACCCACATGTGCAAAAATGTTTGTGGCAGCCCTTTTTATAGTGGTAAGAAACTGGAAACTGAATGGATGCCCATCAGTTGGAGAATGCCTGAATAAATTATGGTATATGAATGTCATGAAATATTATTGTTCTATAAGAAATGACCAGTAGGATGATTTCAGAGAGGCCTGGAGAGACTTGCATGAACTGATGCTGAGCGAAATGAGCAGAACCAGGAGATCATTATACATGGCAAAAAGACTATACGATGATCAATTCTGATGGACATGGCTCTCTTCAACAATGATCAATTCATATCTAGAAAAAATAGTAGCAAAGTTCATTTGGAAAAACAAAAGGTCAAGAATTTCAAGGGGATTAATGACAAAAAAGGCTGACGAAGGTAGACTTGCTGTACCTGATCTAAAACTATATTATAAAGCAGCGGTCATCAAAAACATTTGGTACTGGCTAAGAAATAGAGTAGTCGATCAGTGGAATAGGATAGAATCACAAGACAAACTAGGCAATAACTAGAGCAATTTAGTCTTTGATAAACCCAAAGACCCCAGCTTTTGAGATAAGTATTCACTATTTGACAAAAACTGCTGGGAAAACTGGAAACTAGTATGGAAGAAATTAGGGCTTGACCCACATCTAACACCACATACCAAGATAAGATCTAAATGGGTTCATGATCTGGATATAAAGAGTGATTTTGTAAACAAGTTAGAGGAACATAATATAGTTTACCTCTCAGACCTGTGGAGATGGAATAAATTTATGTCCAAAGAAGAACTGGAACTTTTAATTGAAAACCAGATAGTTACTTTGACTATATTAAGTTAAAAAGTTTTTGTACAAACAAAATCAATGCAGACAAGATTAGGAGGGAAGCAATAAATTGGGAAATCATCTTTACATTTAAGGGTTCTGATAAAGGTCTCATCTCTAAAATATATAGAGAATTGTCTCATATTTATAAAAATTCAAGCCATTCTCCAATCAATAAATGGTCAAAGGATATGAACAGACAATTTTCAGAGGATGAAATTAAAACTATTTATAGTCATATGAAAAGGTGCTCCAAATCACTATTGATCAGAGAAATGCAAATCAAGACAACCATGAGGTACCACTTCACACCTGTCAGATTGGCTAAAATGACAGGAAAAGTTAATGATGAATGTTGGAGGGGATGTGGGAGGGCTGGGACACTGATGCATTGTTGGTGGAGCTGTGAACGGATACAGCCATTCTGGAGAACAATTTGGAGCTATGCTCAAAAAGTTATCAAACTGTGCATACCCTTTGACCCAGCAGCATTTCTATTGGGCTTATATCCCAAAGAAATCATAAAGGAAGGAAAAGGCCCCACATGTGCAAGAATGTTTGTGGCAGCCCTTTTTGTAGTGGCTAGAAACTGGAAATTGAATAGATGCCCTTCAATTGGAGAATGGCTGAATAAATTATGGTATATGAATATTATGGAATATTATTGTTCTGTAAGAAATGACCAGCAAGATGATTTCAGAGAGGCCTGGAGAGACTTACATGAACTGATGCTGAGTGAAATGAGCAGAACCAGGAGATCATTATACACGGCAACAACAGTACTATATGACGATCAATTCTGATGGACATGGCTCTCTTCAACAATGAAATGTTTCAAACCACCTCCAATTGTTCACTGAAGAAAGCCATATACACCCAGAGAGAGGGATGTGAAATGTGGACCACAACATAACATTCTCATACTCCTTGATTGATGTTTGCTTACATTGTGTTTCCTTTATCTGATATATTGTTTGTGTAGATAAGATTTTTCTTGCACAACAATGATAAGTTTGGAAATATGTATACATATATTCAATTTGCCAATATTTTAACATAATTAGCATGTAGTGGATATCCTGCCATCTAGGGGAGGGCTGGGGACTTGGGGGGAAAAATTTGTAACAGAAAGCTATGTAAGGGTTATTTTTGAAGAATTACCCACACATATGTTATGCAAATAAAATTAAAAAAAATAAAAAAAAGAAAGTAAAAAAAAAAACAACGATCAATTCATTTTTTTTTTTTTATTGAAAACAAACACTTAGGGATAGCTAGGTGGTGCAGTGGATAGAGCACTAGCCCTGAAGTCAGGAAGACCTGAGTTCAAATCTGGCCTCAGACACTTAACACTTCCTAGCTTGTGACCCTGGGCAAGTCAATTAACCCCAATTGCCTCAGAAAAAAAAAAAGAAAAAAAAACACAATTCCTTTTTCTTGGGTGGACACAGGTTAAATCAGATTACAGGATGGTGGTGAACTCATGTTTTGAAGTTACCATGTTTTTCTCTTGTTCCTTCTACTTTTTTGTCTTGTTTTTCTTTGGCAGCACAAAAGGTAGGTGGGGACCACATAAATAGAGAAATAATTCTGTTCTGCTTTGTACTATAGGCTAATGCAGAAGGGGAAAGTCTTTGAAATTTATGGCCATGAGGTACAGACTGAAATAGGCAACAAAAGTTTTCTGACTCCTGCCAAACATGTCCTGGATGAAAGGCCTTTAAAGATATGATTCTGTATGTTGACTTGTCTGTTTGGTTTGCCTGGAGGATACCTACTTCCCTGTTATTGTCTAGAAATAAAAACAAATTTGAAATGCTTTCTCTGCTGGCTTCTCTCTTATAACAACAATTGCATAAAGAACAATATACATTTTGATTGACACTTTCAAAGTGCTTGCTTATAATTTTTTTAATTGTCATTGTTAAGAGCCTACACATGTTCCCAACTCAGTGGTGATCTCCACTAGACTCCAGTGTTTAAGCTATAGTGATCTTGGATCTAGGTTTCTAGGCAGGATATTATAACCAGTCAGTCTGGCAAAGAAGCCTGGAAAAGCCAGGGGATCTGGAATTTGAGCCAAAAGAGGGTTTTGAATTTGGAACTTGGGACTAGTTGAAACTATCCACCTAACCCCATTACTCTCCTCAGAGATAAAGTTGGTATAGGGAAAAGATTAAGTCCCACATGTTGGAAAGCTTAGTTCATATATTTCAGATTGTACTTTTGAAGTAAATATTTCTTTGTAAAAAGCCAATGTATTAGTAATTAAATGAAAGTGAGGTGCATGGGACCATCCTCTGCACTCAGGGGAAAGCTCAGTGGGAGCTGGAGTCAATGACAGAGCTCAAATATCCCCAATCTATTTAAGATCCCTGGGGGGAAATGGTGAAATAGAACACACTTGGCCCTTAGACAGTAGTAGTACTAAGTCAGAGTTACAGTAGTTAAAATATTTTTATATCCATTTAATAGATGAAGAAATTAAGGGTCAAAGAGTTTACTTATCCATAGTCACATAAATGATAAATGTTAGAAGGAACTGAATCCTGGCTCCTTGAATTCCTGACCCAGTGATTCTTCTACTTTAGCATGTGGCTCCCTTTACTAAACATGTGCTCTTTATGAAATCTAAGCAATTTTCCCACCCAGGTCACTAGGACTTATAAATATTCCAATGGGGAGAAAGGATAACAAGGGGGTAGAAAGAAGATACATTAGTTGCTATTTTTCCTCTTATTCTGGAAAAAGAAAAGAAAAAAAACTTGCTTGTAAATTGTGGCAGAATAGCCATGAAGACTATCAGCTACCTGTAAAAAAGCTTGATGATTCAACACTTGGAATAACTGAGGTCAAACCAAACCTAATGACATCAATTTTTAAAGCCATTTTTACCACATTAAAATAAATACAGAGCTTCTTATTTCATCACTTTCCACTAAAGTTTTTTTCTGCATTGTTACTACATTGTCTTATTATTACCATGGGTTTGAATGCTCCCTGTCCTCAACTTGAAAGAAGGAAGAAAAGAATTTAATTTAAAGTGCTCAGTATGTGTCAGGCACTAAGCTAAGAGTTTTTTTTTTTTATTTAACTCCCAATTTTCCAAAGAGGTAGGTCCTATGTCCTAATATTATCCCTGGTTTATAATTGAAGAAATTGAGCTTATGGAGATTATTTGATTTGCAAAGCTAGTAATGTAAGAGATTAAATTTGAGCTCAGGTCTTCTTGACTCCAGACCCAGGGCCCTATCAAACTGAGGCTAGCTTCCTTTTTAGGATCATAAAATCATAGAACTAGAGTTGAAATGGCCATTTAGAATCATCTAGTCCAATGTCCTCTTTTTACAGGTGAGGAACCCAAGGACTAGAAAAGTTAAATTGACTTACCTACAGAATTTGAACCGAGAATCCAATGCTTCTTTATTTACCTCTTATAATCTCTAGCTTTCTTCAAGGCTCAGGTTAATGGCAACCTAATACATGAGGTGCATCTTGTTTTATTTTTCCAAATACCACCAAGACAGCCTTCAACATTCACTTCTGGGGCCGCTAGGTGGCGCAGTGGATAGAGCACCAGCCCTGAAGTCAGGAGGACCTGAGTTCAAATCTGGCCTCAGACACTTAACACTTCCTAGTTGTGTCACCCTGGGCAAGCCACTTAAGCCCAATTGCCTCAGCAAAATAAATAAATAAATTAACATTCACTTTTGCAAAACCCTGTGTTCCAAATTTTTCTCCTCCCCTCCCTTTCTACTTCTTCCTTCCCATAAGAAGCAATCAGATATGGGTTAAACACATGCAATTCTTCTAAACATATTTCCACATTTATTATGTTGCACAAGAAAAAAGGGATCAAAGGGAAAAAAAACTTCAAGAAAGAAAAAAAAAGCAAGCAAATAAACAACAGCAAAAATAAAGTGAAAATACCATGTTTTGATCTACATTCAGTTTTCATAGTTTTCTTTCTGGGTGTGGATAAGACTTTGTATCCCAAATCTATAAGAATTGTCTTGAATCACCACATTGTTGAAAAGAACCAAGTCCATCACGGTTGATCATAACATAATCTTGTTACTGTGTACAACATTTTCCTGGTTCTGCTCACTTCACTCAGCCTCAATTCAAAGACTCAATTAAGTCTTTCCATGCTTTTCTGAAATTTGCTGCCATAAAGCCTATCTTGATCCTTATCTCCACTTTTCTTACCCCTACCATCACGAAATGTACCTTCTCTAAAAATGTACTTATTTTACCTATATTTTGTATTTAGTCATCTCTGTGTATGTAGTTCCCTCTAAATGAATATAAATTCATTAGGAGAGGGATTTCTGTCGTTTTTTTTCCTCTATATCCTCAGCACTTAGTACAGTGTCTGACACATAATAAACACTTAATAAATGTTTGCTGTACTTATAGATAATGACATGAATAATAGGATGATATGAAGTATGTCATAAGTTCCATTTGCCTGAAAGTTTCTCTTCTACCAATCTGTCCTAGGCCATGACATTTTCTTTGATGGCCTTTCAGATGATCCTTGTAATGGATATAAGGGAGGATATTAAATTGTGAATGCCAGAGTTGAAACCAGGTGTATATATATATATATATATATATATATATATATATATATATACATATATATATATGTATATATATATATACACACACACACATATATATACATATATACACACACATATATATGTATATGTATATACATATATATATATATATATATATGGTAAATAGATGCTCCCCAAAGCATGGGGAGACAATGAAAGACACGTTGTGCTCGCTCTCTCTCTCTCACAAACACATAAGCATACACACACATACACACTTTCAGTGTAGATAGATGGATTAATAGATGAATGGATGGATGGATATACACACATATATGTTACAGACTGAGAAATGTTTCAACTACTAACTCTCTGGGGAAAATGTGCTTATGATACACTTTTAAAGATTATTTATCTATATCATTAATATTTTCTCTATCACTCTATAAACAAAATAGTAAATCAAGTCCTGATTTGTGACATTAACCACTTTCTGAAATTAAATGCTCACATTGAAAACTTCACAATGGGCTCTTGTGAGACAGTATAAGCTGACCTCAACATACTACTCTCCTCTTCATGCACTCTATGGTCCAACCATACTAGCTTGTTTATTGTCCCTCATAAAACATGAGTGTTCCCATCTCTGCACTTCTTTATTGATTGTCTTCACATCTGGCACCCACTCCTTCCTCATCTCTACTTCTTAGAACAGACCTTCTTAACCTTTGTCATATCATGGACCCTTTTGGCAGTTTTGTAAATGAAAAAAATAAAATGAATAGGATTACAAAGGAAATCAATTATACTGAAATGCAGTTATCTACACCATTTATTTAAATAAAATAAGTTCATGAATCTCAAGTTAGGGACCCCTGTCTTAGAAGCGTGTTTTCTTCATGATTCAGCTCAAACGCTTTCATCTAATGAGGATTTTTAAGATTCCCCTAACTGCTTGTGGATTCCTCTTTCAAATATTACTTTGTACCTATTGTGTGTGTTTTGTGCATATATTTTTCTATGTTTTGCTATCATATTAAAGTTCTTTGAGGGAAGGTTGTTTAACTTTAGCTTTTATATCTTCTGCCTTTAGAAGTGTCTGTGAAATGATACCACAAATGCTCATTGATTGCTTGATGCCATTCCCTAGTGTATCCAAGTGAATCAGTGAAAAGAGAACTTCTGAGAAAGTCTACATCTTTGGGGTTTGGAATGGCAGGAAGGGGATGGGCAAAATAAACTCATACATATGACCTCAGATCAGGAAGGCATCCCAAGACATCATCATATCCAAACATCATATTTCAGAAATGAAGTGACATACCTTATTCAAGGTCATATAATTATAGAATGGAATGGCCAAGAGTAAAGAGTTAGTCCCTGGTTTTGTAAGGGATAGAGCTCTCAACTTAGAGTCAGAGGGTATCAGGGTCCTACCCCAAGTTCTGCTAGTTACTATTTGGACAAATCACTTCATCTCTATGGGTCTTCATTTCTTCATTAACAGGTTGAATTTCATGATTTCTATTATCCCTTACCGCCCCAAATTGATGATACTGTCTCCCAGTCCAATGTACTCTCTATTGTACTATATAGAACAAGTTTTTTTTTCAGCTTGAATGCAAGATGTGTATGTGAGATTTTAAATAACCAAGTAAGTTTCTTTGAATGCTGAGGCACTAAGCTTGTTTACTTTCAGCCTGCCTGGGGGAGCTATGGTGTCAACGTTGAATTAAGCAGGTAATTGGTCAATCTGCTTCCACAGGAAATGCTTCTTTGCTTGAGTATCAGGTTTAGAAGAAAGGGAAAGGATCTGGCAAGGTCAAGGTTAAGGACACAAGAGCCCAGGAGAGCTTCTGAGACTTAGAGTCCCAGAGATCATCATCATCACTATCATAATGATTCCTGGCATTTACTGAGAGGCATTATGCCTTCTCTCAGCCCATTCTTAAAACATCCATGTGAGATAGATAATAATAACAGTTGACCTTTATGAAATTCTTTAAAGGGATTTATCCATTTATCATCTCATTTGCTCTTTGCAATTTTGAGGAGGAAATTACAGGTTTGCTATCTTCATTTCACTTATGAGGAAACTAAGGCTCAGAAAAATGAACATTATTTGACCATGGTTAGATTGCTATTATGTTCCAAAGGCTGTATTTGAATCTATTTCTCCCCTAAACTTCAAGTCCAGTATTCTTTTCATTTCTAGTAAGTAGAACATGGAACATAATCTTCACTTTATAGTGAAGGATGGGTTACTTGAGGGAGTTAATGATTTGAGAGGTATTGGAACCCAAATTATCATCTGGTTTTTAATCTCAAGTATATCCCACTCCATCAAACTGTCTTTAGATAGACTAAGTATCTCATGTCAATACAGTAATGTTTGATGCATGCCCTGATCAAGTAAAATGGCATCACACATGTGAGAGATCCTAGAGACCTGCTCCTTGAAGACATGAGAATTTGCCCAAGTGTGGACATTCTGCATTATATTACCCATGTCTGAGAGCAGTCTTTTCCCAGTGGCTTTGTAGTCAGTAATTTATACATTTTTAAAATTACCTGACTGAGCCCAAACCTTCTCTTTCCATTATTGGTTATTGTTGTTATTGATCCCTCATTCTTTTTTTTTTTTTTTTTTTTTTTTTTTTGAGGCAATTGGGGTTAAGTGACTTGCCCAGGGTCACACAGCTAGGAAGTGTCTGAGACCAGATTTGAACTCAGGGCCTCCTGACTTCAGGGCTGGTGCTCTATCCACTGCGCCACCTAGCTGCCCCCTGATCCCTCATTCTTAAAGAGATACAAGGGCATCAGGGTGGTGATATCAACTTTCAAGTGAACTGGATTTAAGTGAAGCAGAGCTGTACAAAGACATCAACCTCACTTTGTCTTCCAGAGTCATCTGAGACAAGACATAAGTCAAGACAATGGTCCAGTCCATCATTAGTTTCTATGAATGAAAGACTCCTTCATTCATAGCAGGTGAAGTAATATCATGAGGTAATGGAAGAAAGCTTTCATGTAATCATCCCCTTTCCTTAGATCAAATGGCCTCAAAACCCCTGTTTAGGGTTTTGGTATTGTTTTCTATCTTTTTTAAGGTTTAAGTTAAGGAAAGGGAGTCTCTGATCTGGAGTTAGTCACAGGGATCCAAGAGCCAAATTCAGGTGCTGCAACTAACTCAACAAATAAGTCTGGAAGAGTGATGGTCCAGGATATTAGCCTGGTAAGAACTAGAATTTGGTAGGATTAATATTATATTCAACTGTGAACTTAAATTTTCTTCTCTACTATCTTAATCTCTGAGAAGGAGAGAAAATTTAAGGGTTTAATGTTTCCCAGATTTTTGGGGTGGTAAATATATATTTGTTCTTGCTGTCCCTTTGTAATATTTTTTTTGTAAAAGCTAATCTGAGTTTAAGTGGTTAAATGGACCTGGACTACTAGTCACTGTCACCTTAAAAGGCAAGAGTATGGCATCAATGTGAGCTTAAGAAAATAGACAGAGAATAATGATTCTTCCAACCATCTCATAATATTGAAGAATCAAGAAGAGAGAAGGATATGGAGTGTAACAAAAACTGACTCTCAGATAGTGGGTAAGAGCAACATGTGTTACATTTATATACTTTGGGAGATTAAAAAAACCAAACACACTTTCACTTTGATATTGCAAATTTAACTATCTCCCATTAGAAGTTGGAAATCTAGGTTCAAGGATGTTAAATATATTGCCCCCGGGCTGATAGAAGTCAGAAATGAAATTCAGTCCCAGGTCTCTCAATACATCATCAGATGAGTTGAGAGACCAAAGTAAGCCCCAGCACATCTATCTCAAGGACAATTTTCAAAGACTAGAGGAAATTTGAAGATAAAGCCATCATAACTCAATAGGTTGCAGGGTTTAGTTGATTATTAATGACTTTGTATAGGCTACAGAAGGAATAGTTGTGCCAGAAAGTTAGGTTAGGAAATAAACTCCTATCTTTTTTTTTATTAAAGCTTTTTATTTGTATAACATATATATATATGGGTAGTTCCCCAACATTGATCTTTACAAAGCTTTCCATTACAAATTTTGCCCCCTGTCCCCTCCCCTCCCCTAGATGGCAGGAAGTCCACTACATGTTAATAATGTTGAAATGCTTGAGAAGTTATACAAGAAAAATCCTATCTACAAGAAAAAAAAGAATCAGAGAAAGGCAACACAATGCAAGCAAATGTCAATAGAGATCATGAAAATGTTACGTTGTGGTCTATATTTCATTTCCCTCCCTCTGGGTGTATATGGTTTTCTTCAGTGAACAATTGGAACTGGTTTGAGACAATTCTTTGTTGCAGAGAGCCATGTCCATCAGAATTGATCATCATGTAATACTGTTGTTGCTGTGTATGATGATCTCCTGGTTCTGCTCGTTTCACTCAGCATCAGTTCATGCAAGTCCCTCCAGGCCTCTCTGAAATTGTCCTGCTGGTCGTTTCTTACAGAGCAATAATATTCCATAACATTCATATACCATAATTTATTCAGCCACTCTCCAATTGATGGGCATCCCTTCAGTTTCCAGATAAACTCCTATCTTGACCTAAATTTGAGAGGAGGGAAGGAAGGAAGGAAGGAAGGAAGGAAGGAAGGAAGGAAGGAAGGAAGGAAGGAAGGAAGGAAGAAAAGAAGGAAGGAAGGAAAGAAGGAAGGAAGAAAAGAAACTTTTATTAGGCACCTGACATGTAGATTCTTTACAAATATTATCTCATTTGAATTTCACAATAACCCTGTGATGTAGATGCCATTATTATCTCCATTTTTTACAGTTTTAGAAACTAAGGAAGACAGGTAACTTTACTTGTCTAGGATAACAAAACTAGTAAATGTCTGTAACTGCATTTGAATTCATGTCATTTTGACTCCAAGCCATGTACTCTATCCATTCATTGTATCACCTAGCTGCCTCTGCAAGATGCCAGTGTATATCTGGCTAAGGTTAAAATTACAAATCTACAATAAGATGAAAAGTACCCTTAGAATTACTAACTTGCCAAATACCACAGAGATATACTCTCTTGTAAAATTAAAATAATCATAATTACTCCACCTACTTCTTAGGATTGGTATATAGGTTCAATTCAACAAACATTTATTTATCTTCTATATACAGACCCCTGTGTCATTTGTTGGAAGGACAAAGAAAGTAATGAAAAACAAACCCTTGCTTCAAAAAAAGCCCTTCTTTCTATCATTTGGGGGAAGTGGAGAAGGTATGTGCAAATGTGTGTATGTGCAAATGTATACTCAATAGGAATTACTGAGATGTAGTGACCTAAAATGTGAGTGCAATTGAAGACTTGATTAAGAGTATATTCCAGGTGGATAATCTCACTCTATTCTATACATCAGACTTCTGCAAATTATTATTTTCACTTCTGGATTTTACAGTTTAAGAAGAAAAGGAAGGCAAGAAGGAAGTAGCCAGGATGGTAAAGAGCTTTGGGACAATGTTATATAAGGAATAATTGAAGGAAACGGAATATTTAACACGGAGTTAGAACATGAATATTCTCTTCAAGTATTAGAAAGCAAAAATGTGGAGGAGAAAGAATAATTATTCTATTTCTCCCTCACAGGGAAGTATCAGGAGTAATGGAGAGAAATCATGAAGATTTGATATCTGAAAAAGCTTCCCAACATTTAGAGCTGTCCAAAAGTAGAATGAAATGCTTCTGTTGGCTATGAGTTCCTCTTCATTAGAGATCTTCAAGTAGGGACTAAATGACTTTTTATTGGATATGGTAAAGAGAAGATCATATTTGTACATAAGTTGAACAAGATGACCACTAAGTCCCTACCAACTATCAGCTCCTTTGGTTCTCTTTTTCTCTAAAAGAAAATACACATAAATAAAAGGAAATGTTTAACATAAGACATTCATGTTCATTTACACATGCAGTTATTATATGTCTATGCTTCTTACTCTTTAGCAAATGTGTCTTTAAGGGATTGATAGTGCTACTTTATAAACAGAAATTGACACAAAAATTGGGGCAGCTAGATGGCGCAGTGGATAGAGCACCTGCCCTCAAGTCAGGAGGACCTGAGTTCAAATCTAGTCTCAGACACTTCCTAACTGTGTGACCCTGGGCAAGTCACTTAATCCCAGTTGCTTCATGGGGAAAAAAAAAGAAACTTACACAAAAGTGAAGCTAATTTGTAGGAAGCTCAATCTTCCTTATGTAACTTGGGAGCTATGAGTTGTATACTCACTCAAGGTTACTTCAGTTCTGCAAGTAGAAAAAGAACTGTGGATAGTGCTTAAATAAGTAATTTTGTTTTTATTGTCAAGAACTTTGCTTCTCATTTTTTAAACTGAGTGTTCACATAAAGGTGAAGGAGCAGAAAGAAAGAGAATTACAGGACATTTTTGTAGACCTCTGGTGAATTATCAAAAGGCAATGCTATTATCTATCTCTAACCATTTTTATCAGTCATTTTTCTGATCTTTTGAAGTAAAGACATGTTAAACCATAGGAGGTCTATGTTGCTTTCATTCCCTGGAGGTACATTAATAAGCAGGGTGAGAAGGCTAATGAGCTCAGGGGAAGAGAGATAGCTTATTTCCTTTAACCATCATACTGACACTAGGACAGGAAACATTCCCAAACTGATTAAACTTCAAAAGGTAAAATCAAGCACTCAGATCAGGAAATATTCCCCCTTTTACCCTAACTTTTTTTTCAAATTTGGGCACTTCAGTTTTCTGGTACAGAGATGAGCTAAAAAGAGGAAACTTGAGGGAAGAAGAAAACATGAAATGGGGGAAGTAGGAGAGACAAAGTAGGCTGCAAATAAGATAAATAGATAGAGAAGGCATATGGGAGGAAAAGCAGCAGAGACAGACACCATTCCCTCACCCCCTCTTGAAGCAGTCTAGGCAGAGTTAATGAATATCTATTGTAGGTTACAAATCTATTAGGCTACCATGAAGCAAAACCAACCTCTTCCCTTTGGCTATTGTAGAAAAGCAGATGTTCCCTCACTGTCCCCGGCTCTCACATTAGCAGCATGGGGATTATCTTTGGTTTCTCTCCCCCACACTCCTTAGAGACTGGTTCAAAGGCAATAAAGTAGGTAACAGAACATCATAGGTTTCAGTATGCTTTATTTGAAAATGACTAGAATACAATGAGAAGAATAGTAATAGATATTTCAATCAAGACTTCTTTTCAAATCCTACCTTTGCCATTTACTATCTATATAATCTTGGCCAAATTATTTAACCTGTTTGTATCCCTGTTTCCTTAAGTGTAAAGAAAGGGGCATTCCTTTTTTAATGTTCTGAAGTCCTCTCCAGCTCTAAATCGATATTTCTAAATTAGGAGTGAAAAAAATGGGAGTGCTGAGGGTTTTTCAGGAATTGTGGCTGGAAAGTGGGTAGGGTTGGGAAGTGGGCCTTAGGAAAAGGGAGTGTAGTTTGGGAAGTAAAAGAGAAGGGTAAAAATGTGACATGGAGATAGAATGAATAGGAGAGGAAGGAACAAAATGATGCAAAGGGAATTAACAATGTTTGAGGGAAGTATTCATCAGTTATGCAACCTCATCTTAGTTCTTAGCTCTTGGCTCAGTCGTACTTGGGCAAGAAAGATCAGGGTGTCTCAGCTTTGGGCTGCTATATAGCAAGTTCTGCCTTTGTCTAGGAGGAGTAGGGCCCCAGAAATGTAGCATCAGGGAAGAAAGTAGGTTGTGTGCTGCATTCCTAGAGAGGGCAACGATGGAACCCATAGAAGGTTTTTTTTGTTTGTTTTTTGTTTTGTTTGTTTTGTTTGATTTTTTAGCAGTTCTGGGATCCAGATATCATCCTTTTCCACATTTGACATACCTCTTTATGTACATGTCTTATGTGCTTCTTTACCTCCTTCTTGCCTCCCCTTCCCCTAAAATGAATCTACCCCACACTTATTCTTTTCAACTGGAAAATCTAGCTTTAATAAAGAATGGAAAAATTGGGGGTAAAACTTGCTAAATTTATCAATTCTACTTCTTGTATTCTTGGCAACATTTTAACTAGTTAAGGTGCCAAAAGTCCAATGTCTGGTTTTGTTGTGCTCGCATATTCCTGACTACCTTGAAACAGCAAATTCATTAAATAATCTCTTAATATGTCTAGGGGGGAAGGGGAGGATTCAAAATTATTATGGATAAGTCTGTGATTTTGTAAATATGAGGGACTACTGGATAAAGGAACTCCTGCTACATTTTATGACAGCATCCTCTTTGCAACTCATATTCTTAGAGAATTTCCTAGTTCACTGAGAAAGGGTAAGGACTTGCCCAGGATCTCAGAGCTTACATTTTTCAGAAACAGTTTATAAACCCAGGTTTTCCCTACTTTGAGACTGGTTCACTATCCCTTGTCTTACAATGCCTCTCAAGAACATTTGACTGCAAAATTCTCTTTCTTCATTAGAATGTGTTTCTTTGGGGGAAAGTTGGGCACAGGGCAAATTTAATTCAGTAAATACCTATAGTATGTAAGACACTCTATGTCATATTTATACACACATATGTGTGTATGTATATATAAAAATATACATATATACACACACACACATGACTGAGAGAGCAGTAGATTGCAGTTAAGTTCTAACAAAAGCTAAGATTGGATAAGAAAATATCTGATGCTGGATCTCTCCAAGGTGCTAAAATGGTGGCAGATAGTTTTGCAGTCTGATGGGAGTGGGGATAAGGTGTTTAGAAACCAAACTAAATGTGTTTTGGGAGAAAAACACAG
The DNA here is from genome assembly GCA_023553655.1 of Myrmecobius fasciatus. Classification (NCBI taxonomy): domain Eukaryota; kingdom Metazoa; phylum Chordata; class Mammalia; order Dasyuromorphia; family Myrmecobiidae; genus Myrmecobius; species Myrmecobius fasciatus. Next base: position 3,133 of record JAJPUD010008839.1, on the reverse strand, counting down.
AAACACTCACAACCTGATAGAGTAGACAACATCAATAACTAATTATTCTTCACTTCTCTTTTATCTTCTTAATGTCAGTAAAAGGGACAAGTCTGGGATGACCTAGGGCCACAAAATCTTAAAGCCAATACAACTCCTTTCTTACTAGATTTTAAAAAGAATCAAGTGAAAGCATTTGGAGTAAAAGAAACATTGAAATGCTGTCTTTGTTATTTATTATCCTTGGGACCTTGGGAGAGTCACTAGATTCTTTGACTATGTCCTCATGAGTGATTTTCGACTTTTTTTCTAAGTCTAAATTTCATAAGACTCTAAGAGATTTGGTTATATTCTCAAATCACAGAATTGGCTAACAGAGAATTAGAATTGGAACTCAGGTCTTCAGGTTTCTGAAGTCAGGTTTTTGCTCTGCCAGTGTTTGTGAGTCAGAAGACCAACATTTTGTTAATTAATTCAATATTCTTATTGAGCACCCACTATGAACAAGCTACCATTTTAAATACTGAGGGCAATTCAAAAATAAATTAGCTATGATCCCTAGCCTCAGAGATTTATAGTTTAGTCAAATTATTGCAGTATGGGATATGGGTCAGATGAACTTTGCAGAATGTTCAAAAGAGTTTACTTCATCAACATCAAGATCTCCAAAGGTAATTGTATTTCTTGTTACTAGGAATTATGTTTGAAGAACCAATTGAGTAAAAGAGAGAATAGAAAGTTAGTGGGATAAAAAGTGACTTGATTCCACTCATTTTAGATACCGAAATGTCAAAAGCAGTATCAGAAAATCAACATTTTTGTCTGTTGATGATAATTAATGATATGTTGATCTGTTTTAATGGTGATGGATACCTAATGTTATTTACTTATTCTCTGATTCATTGTTTCTACAAGAATTTTTGTTATTGAGTATTCAATTATTTCAGTAATGTCCACCTCTTTGTGACCCCATCTGAGTTTTCTTGGAAGAAATATTGGAGTATTTTGCCATTTCCTTCTACGACTCATTTTACAGATGAGGAAACTGAGAAAAATAGGGTTAAGTGATAGTAAGTGTCTGATTTGATCCCAGATCCTCTTGACTACAGACTTTTTCACTGTATTCCCTAGCTGCCCATCATGAGAACTATCCATTACAATATAAAGCATTGGATTGGAATTTGAGGACTTAATCACTTCATGTCCTTAGGGCTGTCTCCCCAGTAAAATAAATAGGTTAGATAAAGTGATTCCTTAGGTCTCTTTCACCTATAAATCTTTGATTACTGTCATTACTGACATAAAACCAGGCCAACACAGCAAAGAGAATAAAAGTTCCAAACCTGGATTCTATTACTACCAATGCTTATCTACTGACTTCCAGAGACAACATTTGCTATATTACATGTTGGTTGAGACCTCTATTTGCCTATATTAAATAAAATAATAATGATAATATCAACAACAATGACCTCCTCAAAGCCCAATCTATTGTCCATGTCACTGATGGGTGTTGAGGAGTGGGATAGTCAATGACAAAGCAAAGGAACGCCAACAAAGGACATGTTCAGGCAGTACATTGTGTGCTCTGAGACCACTATTGTCCCTTTGAATGTTAGAAGATAACCCTAATTATGATATTGATTTAGTTAGCAATCCATCAAGTGTGAACAAACTGCTCCCATGATTTTAAGAAAAAGGGTGGCATAAGGTTTTAATCTGGCTCTATTTGAAATCACTTTGATGAACTGATTCACATGAAAGATACAAACAAAGGGAGCTTCTTTTTATTTTGGTACAATAAGAAGGAAAGATAGATTGGAATCAATTATAAATACCAATAGTCTACATGCTAGAAATGTTTCAGCATGGGTACTGTTGACCACTAAAAGAAGCAAACCACAAATACAAATGAAATGATTTGAAGACATGAATTCTTTTATTAATCTCCAATATTATATAATAATGATTTCAAAGCAGATTTCACCAGTTGCAATCAAAGGCTTCATGCTGCTTTGTGTTAATGGTACCCTTAGTTAAAAGTCCCACAAAATACATTGCTGAAAAAAAAACAGGGAAAAACCAGTTTAACAATTTATACCGGGGGGCGGAGCCAAGATGGCGAACTGCAGACAGCGTTCTCTGGGAGCTCCAGAGACCTTTCCTCAGACCCAGACAAATTGAGCCTTAGAACTGGTTTTGGAGTGAGGGCTCCACCAAACACTTGGACTACAATGCACTTCTATCAACAATCTACTTTGAAAAAACTTCCAAGAAGGTTAGCCTCAGGGGAAATTGGCCACAGGTCTGGATCAGACTCCAGCCAGGTGGAAGTCAGGGCTGCAATAGAGGGGCAGATTTTAGGCACCCAGGAAGCCCCTGGGAGACGTCTGGGCCACTTCGCTCTGCTTGTGGGCAGGTGCTTTGGCAGATCTGCCTTTGGTTAAGGGTGGATTGAGAGCAGCTGAAAGCGTGGTCCTAGCACAGATCTAGCCTGACCAGCTGCAGACCGGAAGTCAACTCGGCAAACCGCCCCAGGGCAAATTGAAACTGTGGCAATATTCCCTGTTGGTGACTGATACCTCAACTCAAAATTATGAGTAAGAAGCAGAAGAGAGCTCTCACCATAGACAGTTTTTATGGAGAAAAATTAGAGCAGTCCCCAGATCCTGAGATTCTGAAAACAATCCTAGATGAAGCCACAAAGGCAGTCTTAAGCTGGTCTCCCTTCCAGAAGGCTTACCTGGAAGATTGCATAAAGAATCTCAAAAGAGAGCTAGAAGAAGAATGGGGAAATAAATTGAGATCAGGGCAACAGACATATCAAAAACTGGAAAACAGGACTAGTGAATTGGAAAAAGAAAACAATTCACTGAAAAATAAAATTGGTGAATTGGAAAAAATCACCAATTCACTGGAAAATAAAAATGGTAAATTGGAAAAAAACAACAATTCACTGAAAAACAAAATTGGTGAATTGAAAAAAATCACCAATTCACTGGAAAATAAAAAGGGTGAATTGGAAAAAATCACCAATTCACTGGAAAATAAAAATGGCAAATTGGAAAAAGACAACAATTCAGAGAAAAACAAAATTGGTGAATTGGAAAAAGAATGCATCGAATCAAGAAATTCAATTGGCCAGCTACAAAAG
>JAJPUD010008838.1:64095-75368 GCA_023553655.1 Myrmecobius fasciatus | reverse complement strand
AAAGCTTTTTATTTGCAAAACATATGTATGGGTAGTTCTTCAACACTGATCCTTAAAAAGCTTTCCTTTACAAAATTTCCCCCTACTCCCCTTCTCTCCTCTACATGGCAGGAACTCCAATGCGTGTTAATTATATTAAAATACTTGACAAGTCGAATATATGTATACATATTTCCATACTTATCTTGCTGTGCAAGAAAAATGGTATCTACATGAACAAAAAAAATCAGAAAAAGGAAACACAGTGCAAGCAAACATCAATATAGAGCAAGAAAATGTAATTGTAATGTAAATGAAATTGTAGTCCATATTTTGTATCCCTCTCTCTGGGTGTATATGGCTTTCTTCACTGAACAATTGGAACTGGTTTGAAACATTTCATTGTTGAAAAGAGCCTTGTCCATCAGAATTGATCATCATTTAGTATTATTGTTGCCGTGTATAATGATCTCATCGTTCTGCTCATTTTACTCAGTATCAGTTCATACAAGTTTCTCCAGGTCTCTCTGAAGTCATCCTGCAGATCATTTCTTTCTTTTTCTTTCTTTCTTTCTTTCTTTCTTTCTTTCTTTCTTTCTTTCTTTCTTTCTTTCTTTCTTTCTTTCTTTCTTTCTTTCTTTCTTCTTCTTTCTTTCTTTCTTTCTTTCTTTCTTTCTTTCTTTCTTTCTTTCTTTCTTTCTTTCTTTCTTTCTTTCTTTCTTCCTTTATTAATACTTTTCATTTGCAAAACATATGTATGGGTAATTCCTAAAGATTAACCCTTACAAAGCTTTCTGTTACAAATTTTTCCCCCTTACTCCCCACCCCTCCCCTAAATGGCAGGATATCCACTACGTGATAATTATATTAGAATACTTAAGAAATCGAATATATGTATAGTTATTGCCATACATCATTTTTTGTGCAGGGGAAATCGTATCTACAAGAAAGAATAATCCGATAAAGGAAATACAATGCAAGCAAACCTCAATAGAGAACATGAAAATGTTATGTTGTGGTCCACATTTCACATACCTCTCTCTGGGTGTATATGGCTTTCTTCACTGAACAATTGGACTGGTTTGAAGCATTTCATTGTTGAAGAGAGTCATGTCCCTTAGAACTGATCCTCATATAGTATTGTTGTTGCCGTACATAATGATCTCCTGGTTCTGCTCATTTCATTCAGCATCAGTTCATGCAAGTCTCTCTAGGCCTCTCTGAAATCGTCCTGCTGGTCATTTCTTACAGAGCAATAATATTCCATAACATTCATATACCATAATTTATTCAGTCACTCTCCAGTTGATGGGCATCCATTCAGTTTCCAGTTTCTAGCCACTACAAAAAGAGCTGCCACAAACATTCTTGCACAAGTGGGGCCCTTTCCTTCTTTTATGATTTCTTTGGGATATAAGCCCAGTAGAAACACTACTGGGTCAAAGGGTATGCATAGTTTGATAACTTTTTGAGCATAGCTCCAAATTGCTCTCCAGAATGGTTGGATCCGTTAACAGCTCCACCAACAATGTATTAGTGTCCCAGTTTTCCCACATCCCCTCCAACATTCATCGTTATCTTTTCCTGTCATTTTAGCCAATCTGACAGGTGTGTAGTGGGACCTCAGAGTTGTCTTAATTTGCGTTTCTCTGATCAATAGTGATTTGGAGCACCTTTTCATATGATTATAAATAGTTTTAATTTCATCATCTGAAAATTGTCTGTTTATATCCTTTGACCATATATCAATTGGAAAATGGCTTGAATTCTTATAAATATGAGACAATTCCCTATATATCTTAGAGATGAGACCTTTATCAGAACCCTTAAATGTAAAGATGATTTCCCAATTTGATGCTTCCCTTCTAATCTTTTCCTGCAGGTGGTTTCTTACAGAATAATAATATTCCATAACATTCATATACCATAATTTGTTCAGTCACTCTCCAACTGATGGGCATACATTTAGTTTCCAGTTTCTAGCCACTAGAGGAAAGGCTGCCACAAACATTCTTGCACATGTGGGTCCCTTTCCTTCCTTTAAGATCTCTTTGGAATATAAGCCCAATAGAAACACTGCTGGGTCAAAAGGTATGCACTGTTTGACAACTTTTGAGCATAGCTCCAAATTGCCCTCCAGAATGGTTGGATCCATTCACACTACCACCAACAATGTAACAATGTCCCAGTTTTCCCACATTCCCTGCAACATTCATTTTTATCGTTTCCTGTCATTTTAGCCAATCTGACAGGTATGTAGTGGTCCCTCAGAATTGACTTAAGTGGCATTTCTCTGATCAATAGTGATTTGGAGTACCTTTTCATATGACTAGAAATGGTTTTAATTTCATCATCTGAAAATTATCTGTTCATATCCCTTGACCATTTATCTATTGGAGAGTGGCATGAATTCTTATAAATATGAGACAATTCTCTATATATTTTAGAAATGAGGCCTTTATCAGAACGATTAAATGTGAAGATGATTTCCCAATTTGATGCTTCCCTCTTAATCTTGGCTGCATTAGTTTTGTTTGTACAGAAACTTTTTAACTTAATATAGTCAAAATTATCTATCTGGTGTTCAATGAGGAGTTCCAGAGCTCCTTTGGACAAAAATTTATTCCATCTCCACTGGTCTCAGAGGTAAACTAGCCTATGTTCCTCTAATTTCCTTACAATATCAGTCTTTATATCTAGATCATGGACCCATTTAGATCTTATCTTGGTATGTGGTGTTAGGTGGGGGTCAAGCCCCAGTTTCTTCCACACTAGTTTCCAATTTTCCCAGCAATTTCTGCCAAATAGTGAGTACTTATCCCAAAAGCTGGGGTCTTTGGGATTATCAAACACTAAATTGCTAAAGTTATTGCCTAGTATGTCCTGATATCCTATCCTATGCCACTAATTGACTGCTCTGTTTCTCAGCCAGTACCAAATGGATTTGATGACCGCTCCTTTATAATATAGTTTTAGATCTGGTACAGCAAGGCCACCTTCATCAGCCTTTTTTTCATTAATTCCCTTGAAATTCTTGACCTTTTGTTCTTCCCAATGAACTTTGCTACTATTTTTTCTAGATCTGTAAAATAATTTCTTGGGAGTTTGATTGGTATGGCACTAAATAAGTAAATTACTTTGGGTAGTATTGTCATTTTTGTTACATTCACTCGGCCTACCCATGAGCCCTTGATATTTTTCCAATTGACTAGGTTGGACTTTATTTGTGTTGAAAGTGTTTTGTACTTTACTTTATATAGTTCCTGACTTTTCCTTGGCGGATAGATTCCAAAATATTTTATACTATCAACAATTATTTTGAATGGAATTTCCTTTTCTATCTCTTGCTGCTGAACTTTGTTGGTAATATATAAAAATGTTGATGATATCTGTGGATTTATTTTGTATCCTGCAACTTTGCAAAAGTTGTGAATTGTTTGTAGTAGTTTTTTAGTTGAGTCTCTAGGGTTCTCTAAGTATATCATCATGTCATCTGCAAAGAGTGATAATTTGGTTTCCTCATTACCTACTCTAATTCCTTTAATCTCTTTTTCTTCTCTTATTGCTAAAGCTAACATTTCTAATACAATATTAAATAGTAATGGTGACAGTGGGTGACCTTCTTTCATTCCTGATCTTATTGGGAATGGTTCTATTTGTCTCCATTACATACGATGCTTGCTGATGGTTTTAAGTGGATGCTATTAATCATTTTAAGGAAAAGCCCATTTATTCCTGTACTCTATAGTGTTTTTAATAGGAATGGGTGCTAGATTTTATCAAATGCTTTTTCTGCATCTATGGAGATAATCATATGGTTTTTGTTAGTTTGGTTATTGATATAATTGATTATGCTGATAGTTTTCCTAATATTGAACCAGCCCTGCATTGATGGTATAAATTCTACTTGGTCAAGATGTATTATCCTGGAGATAACTTTCTGTAATCTCGTTGCTAAAATCTTATTTAAAATTTTTGCATCAATATTCATTAGGGAAATGGGTCAAAATTTTCTTTTTCTGTTTTAACCGTACCTGGTTTAGCTATCAGCACCATATCTGTGTCATAGACGGAATTTGGTAGTACACCTTCTGTCCCTATTTTTTCAAATAGTTTATATAGTATTGGGATTAATTGTTCTTTGAATGTTTGGTAGAATTCACATGTAAATCCATGTGGCCCTGGAGATTTTTTCTTAGGGAGTTGGTTAATAGCTTGTTCTATTTCTTTTTCTTATTGGGCTATTTAAATGATTTATTTCCACTTCTGTTAACCTGGGCAATCTATATTTTTGTAGATATTCCTCCATTTCATTTAGATCATCAAATTTACTGGCATACAGTTGGGCAAAGTAACTCCTAATTATTACTCTAAATTCCTCTTTATTGGAGGAAAGTTCTCCCTTATCATTTTTGAGACTAACAAGTTGACTTTTCTCTTTCCTTTTTCTAATCAAATTAACTAAAGGCTTTTCTATTTTGTTGGGTTTTTTCATAAAACCAACTCTTAGTTTTATTTATTAATTCAATAGTTTTCTTATTTTCAATTTTATTAATTTCCCATTTTATTTTTAGAATTTCCAATTTGGTATTTAATTGAGAGTTTTTAATTTGCTCTTTTCTAACTTTTTAAATTGTGAGCCTAATTCATTGATCTTCTCTTTTTCTATTTTCTGCAAGTAAGAATCTAGAGATATTAAATTTCCCCTTATAACTGCTTTGGGCGTATCCCACAAATTTTGGTATGTTGTCTCATTATTGTCATTCTCCTGAATGAAATTATTGATTGTGCCTATGATTTGTTCTTTCATCCATTCATTCCTTAAAATTAGATTATTTAATTTCCAATTAACTTTTGTTCTATTTTCTCCTGGTCTTATATTGCATGTGGTTTTTATTGCATCATGATCTGAAAAGGATGCATTTACTATTTCTGCCTTTCTACATTTGATTTTGAGGGTTTTATGCCCTAACACATGGTCAATTTTTGTATAAGTTCCATGAACTGCAGAGAAAAAGTAAACTTCCTACTGTCTCCATTCAATTTTCTCCAAAGATCTATCATACCTAACTTTTCTAACAATTTGTTTATCTCCCTAATTTCTTTCTTATTTATGCTGTGATTTGATTTATCTAATTCTGAGAGAGCAAGTTTGAGATCCCTCACTAGTATACTTTTGCTGTATATTTCTTCTTGTATCTCTTTTATTTTCTCCTCTAGAAATTTGGATGCTATACCACTTAGTGCATGTATGTTTAGTATTGATATTGCTACATTATCTATGGTATCCTTTCATAAAATATAGTCAAGTCAACGAATCCAGAAATATTTGGACACTGCTTGATGATATCTCTGAAGAACTTCATATCAGGTTTGTCTAACTGGGACAGAGGGATAAACAGTGGTGTAGGCCGGAAGTGAGGGTGGGACTCAGCTCTTCCTGGCAGAAACTCCACACTCCAAATTCCAAACACCTGGAGTTTATCTGAGGCACTGGGGACACTCTGCCCTGATTGGGGCCAGGTGTTATGGCACACTTGCCTTGTTTAAGGAGTAATTTGGACTTAGTCCTAGCCCCCACCGGCCCAGCACCTTAAGTTAATTTGCGGAAGTGGCCCAGGGCAAAGAACTTCAGCCACTGTTTTTCCAAGCCTTAAAGAGACATCCAAGCTACCTAAAAAAAATGAAGAAGCAAGAGAGAACTCTCACCATGGAAAGCTTTTATCAAGAGAAAGAAGGGATGACCCCAGATCCTGAGGTTTCTTTAGACAAAATTCCAGAGGAAGGTATTAAGGACCATCACTGGTCCCTTTTTCAAAAGGCCTTTCTGGAAGATTGCATAAAAAACCTCAAAAGAGAGCTGGAGGATAAATGGGAAAATAAACTGAAATCAGTGCAAGAAGGATATGATACTCTGCAAAAGAGATATGAACAAGACACCAATTTCTTGAAAAATAAAATTAGTAAAGTGGAAAAAGAGTGCAATGAACAAAAAAATTCAATTGGCCAGTTACAAAAGGAGCTTAAAAAGGTAACTGAAGAAAACAACACTTTAAAAATAAGAATTGAACAAATGCAAGTGAATAACTCAATAAGACTTCAAGAATCAGTCAAACAAAAATTAAAAAAAATGAAAAATTAGAAGAAAATATGAAATATCTTCTAGGAAAAACAACTGACTTGGAAAATAGATCTAGGAGAGACAATCTAAGGATTATTGGACTTCCTGAAAGCCATGATGAAAAAAAGAATCTAAACACTATCTTCCAGGAAATCCTGAAAGAAAACTGCCCTGAGATTGTAGAATCAGAAGGCAAAATCACCATTGAAAGAATTCAACGATCACCTCCTGAAAAAGACCCCAAAATTAAAACCCCAAGGAATATTGTGGCTAAATTTCAGGACTATCGCACCAAGGAAAAGATTCTCCTAGCAGCTAGAAAGAAGCAATTCAAATACCGAGGATCAATAATTAGAATCACACACGATCTGTCAGCCTCCACATTGAAGGATCGAAGGGCCTGGAACCAGATATTCTGAAAGGCAAAGGAACTTGGATTACAGCCAAGAATAACCTATCCAGCTAGAATGAGCATTATCCTCCAGAGAAGAAGATGGTCATTCAATGATATAGATGAATTTCATCTATTTCTAATGAAAAGACCTGATCTGAACAAAAAATTTGACATCCAAACACAGAACTCAAGAGATGAATAAAAAGATAAAAAGGAAAGGATTCTTGGGAACTTTATTTCTACTATGGGGATACTTAAAGTTTGGGGGAATAATATTAGATATTATTTTATTTACTATTATTATAGTAATACTACATATTACTTTGATAATATGAAAAAGAGAACTAGAGGGGGAAAGGTTGTCATACTGGGGAAAAGAGGGGAAAAAGTGGTAAAATAAGATCTAAAAAAAGGAGGTAAAAACAAGGTAAAATCTCTTGAAGAGGCAAAGAAAACCTAATATAATTGAGAGGAAGAGGGGAGGGAGATGAGCATTGTGTAAATCTTACTCTCATCAGGTTGGGCTCTAAAAGTATATATCAGACATGTGATTTCACATAGAAACTTGTCTGTTGCTGGAGGGAAGTGGGAGGGAAAGGAGGAAAAGAAAGGGATAAAATAATAGAAGGGAAAATAGAAGAATCAGGGGAAAGGATTAAAAACAGGGGGAAGGGGATCTAAAGAGTAAAGTATTGTTTGGGGGTGGGGTCATCAAAAGCAAAGTACTGAGGAGGGGGGAAGGGAGAAAGGGAAAAGGAAAGGGAAAAACATAACTTGGGTAAATAAGAAGGCAGGAAATAAAGAATTAGTTATTCTAACTGTGAATGTGAATTGGATGAACTCTCCCATAAAGTGGAAGCAGATAGAAGACTGGATTAAAAACCAGATCCCATAATATATTGTCTACAAGAAAAACATCTAAAACATAGTGACACATATAGGATGAAGGTAAACGGCTGGAGCAGAAAATATTATGCTTCAGGTGAACAAAAAAAAGCAGGGGTAGCAATCCTTATCTCAGATCAAGTAAAAGCCAAGATAGATCTAATCAAAAGAGATAAGGAAGGAAACTATATTTTATTAAAGTGTGCCATAGATAATGTAGCAATATCAATACTAAATATATATGCACCAAGCATCCAAATTCCTAGGGGAGAAATTAAGAGAGATGCAAGAAGAAATAGATAGCCAAACTATACTAGTGGGGGATCTCAACCTTGTTCTCTCAGAATTAGTTTCTTTTTCTTATTATTGAAATAATATCAAATTATACCCCCAATCTTTAACTATCCCCATAGTAGAAATATAGTTCTCAAGAGTCCTTTCCTTTTTACCTTTTTATGCTTCTCTTGAGTTCTGTGTTTGGAGGTCAAATTTCGTGTTCAGATCTGGTCTTTTCATTAGAAATAGATGAACTTCACCTATAACATTAAATGACCATTTTCTTCCCTGGAAGATAATGCTCATTCTAGCTGGACATGTTGTTCTTGGCAGTAGTCCAAGTTCCTTTGCCTTTCAGAATATCTGGTTCTAAGCCCTTCTATCCTTAACTGTGGAGGCTGACAGATCATGTGTGGTTCTAATTATAGATCCTCAATATTTGAATTGTTTCTTTCTAACTGCTAGCAATATGTTTTCCTTGGTGCAATAGTCCTGAAATTTAGCCACAATATTCCTTGGGGATTCAATTTTGGGTTCTCTTTCAGGAGGTGATGGGTGAATTCTTTCAATGGTGATTTTGCCTTCTGATTCTACAACCTCAGGGCAGTTTTCTTTCAGGATTTCCTGGAAGATAGTGTTTAGATTCTTTTTTTTTTTTCATCATGGCTTTCAGGAAGTCCAATAATCCTTAGATTGTCTCTCCCAGATCTATTTTCCAGGTCAATTGTTTTTCATAGGAGATATTTCATATTTTCTTCTATTTTTTCAATTTTTTGTTCCTGTTTGACTGATTCTTGAAGTCTTAAGTCATTCACTTGCCTTTGTTCAGTTCTGATTTTTAAAGTATTGTTTTTTTAAGTCACCTTTTTCAGCTCCTTTTGTAACTGGCCAATTTGTTCATTGTATACTTTTTCCACTTCACCAATTTTGTTTTTCAATGCATTTTTGTCTATTTCCAATTCCCCAATTTTGTTTTTCAATGCATTTTTGTCTATTTCCAATTCACCAATTTTGTTTTTCAGTGCATTATTGTTTATTTCCAATTCACCAATTTTGTTTTTCAGTAAATTGGTATTTTTATCATATCTCTTTTGGAGGGCTTCTTGTACTGATCTCAATTCATTTCCTCATTTATCATCTAGCTCTCTTTTGAGATTCCTCATGCAGTCTTCCAGGAAAGCCTTGTGAAATGGGGACCAGCTCATGTGGCTTCCACTGTAGTTGCTTTCAGAACCTCAGGATCTGGGGTCTGTCCTTCTTTCTCACCATAAAAGCTGTCTATGGTAAGAGCTCTCTTCTGCTTCTTACTCATTTTTTAGAAAGCTTGGGGTCTGTTTAAAGTGAGAGAAGAGCGGCTTTGGTAGGTTGCCCTGGGGTAGTCCCACTAATTAACTTCCAGTGCTGGGCCGGTCAGGCTGGGACTTTACGTTTGCAGAGGTTTTTCTAACCCACCTTTTATAAAAGGCAGACCTGCCAAAATACCTGCCCGCAATCAGGGCAGAGTGTCCCGAGTGCTTCAGAGACACTCACCAGCTGTTTAGAGTTTCTGCCATGCTGAGTCCCACCCAGTTTCCTGCCCTGTCTCCCAGATGCCTGGCAAACTGCTCATCTTGTTTCCCAATTGAAACAGACCTGTTCTGCAAGAAACACTTCATAGTCCAAATATTTCTGGGTTCCTTGAGTCAAAAATCAGTTCAGAGGCTTATTTTACTGATGATTTGAGAGAAGGTCAGAGGAGGACACAGAGAGTCACCTCTTCATTCTGCCATCTTGGCTCCGCCCCCCTATATATTTTTGACTGAAAGAATATCTCATTCTGACCTTTCATTAGCTGTGTCACTCCAGAATTTGATTTGAGGCATTATTTTTAATAATAGCTTTTTAAGTCCCAAAATATACAAAGATAGTTTTCAACATTCACCCTTTCAAAATCAATCTTGTGTTCCACATTTTTCTCCCTTCCTTCTCCCTACCTCCTCCCCTAGACAGTAAGTAATTCAATATAAGTTAAATATGTACAATTCTTCTTTGCATATTTCTACATTTATTATGCTGCACAAGAAAAATCAGATCAAAAAGGGAAGAAATAAGGGAAAAATGCAAGGAAACAACAACAAAAAGATGAAAATACTTTATTGTCTACATTCAGACCCCACAGTATTCTTTCTGGATGCAGATGGCTCTCTCCATCACAAATCTATTTGAACTGCCCTGAATCACTCATTGTTGAAAAGAGCCAAGTCCATCGGTTAATCATCACATAATTTTGTTGCTGTGTACACTGTTCTTTTGGTTCTACTAACTTCACTTAGTAACTTACACTTAGTTCGTGTAAGTCTCTCTAGATGTGGCATTATTTTTAATGTGTTTTGAAAGAAATTTTGGAAGAGCTTGGCTGAGTGCTTTTTCTTTACTCAACTCCTAGAAGTCACCTTCAGATATTTAAAGATTAATTTCAAATATTTAAAAATCATACCCTAACCCTTCCCCATCAGTTTTCCCTTTCCAATACTAAACATACCCATTTCCTTCAAACTTGAATATGCTTAATGCCCTTCATTTTCTGGATTGTCCTTTTCTCGACACTCTTCTGTTTGTCAATGTCATTTATCATTTTTGAAAAATAAAATTCCCCCTAAGGAAATTCAAGAAATAATTATCTTCTCTAACTTTGGCACAAAGTAATCCTGAAGTGATCTGCTTTCCAAACTCATCAGCTTTTCATCTATTTTCTTTTTTCTCCCCATGTGATTTGTAGTATTTTCTAATGGAAAAAAATATCATTAATATCCCTTTCCTCTTTGAGTTTAACTCAAGTACTCTCCACTATGTTTTTCCTATCTGGGTTCTTATATTCACCACAAGTAAACTTTATTAATATGCATTCCCCTTTACAACCTCTTTATCTCTGCTCAAACATATTTACCAAGTCTTAGTGGTAACCATCCATTATAATTTAAATTAGTCAATCAGTATACATCTCTTAAGTACCTATTATGTGCTGGACATTGTGTTAAGTAATGGACACATAAAAAGAGAAATAGATAGTCACAATCCTGAAGGAAATTACAATCTAATTGCTTTCATGTGATAACTTAAAATCCTTTTGATTGAATGTGTCAGATACTTGGAAAAATTATTCTTACTAACCTTTGTTAGGTGTACTCCATGTCTGGCCAAAAATCTGTCATCCCATTTTGTAAACCATGTTTCTGAAATCCAAATTTCATTCTCAGACACTAACTGTTCACTTCCTAAATTAACATTTCTCTTTGGCATTCCTTTCTTTCAATGGGTAAAAGTGAAAAAAATATAACTTGTTCCCCTCACTTATTTCTTACCCAGCTCTTCATAATTGTTGGCAAAACTGTTTACCTTCCTTCTGGAAAAGTCATATGTATCCATGGGAATTGCCAGAAGGAGAATAGTTCTCATCTGTTTTGATAAGTCTTGGGGGATTCTCGGTTATTTCATGAATATATTCCCTAGAAACAACATTGACTTCATTATTGGTGTTGTCAGGTTGTCAGATAACTGTCTAGTTACCCCTGAGTAAGGAATCATTACCAACCATACACTATTTTCTTTTATCTTTGTCCTTTTTTGATAATAGCTTCT